>VXBO01007656.1:0-16391 GCA_013400135.1 Rhinoptilus africanus | reverse complement strand
GTAGTGTATGTCTGGTTTTGGCTGAGACCAAACATGAAAATTATCCCCCAAAAAATGCATTGTTTCTTTCGGTTTCTTTATTGGGAAGGTTTTAACAGCAGTAGATGATTAATACAATTCTCACTGACCCAAGCAACTTACCATTTTTTTTTTACTTTTGTTACTTCTTGTTCAAAGGAGGCCAAAAATAACATGCAGTGTAACTAGCTTCCATAAATATTCTGTATCGCTGAAAGAAAAAAGATGAATAATAAACAAAATAAACCCAGGCCAATAGTAAATTTATCTTGATGTAAACATAGTATTTAGATACATTATTCCAAAATAGGCAAACAAAACCTAACAAAATTACCGTCTTGGGACAACATGAAAACCTTAGCTCCGACACTGAATCTCATTC
Source organism: Rhinoptilus africanus (assembly GCA_013400135.1). NCBI lineage: Eukaryota > Metazoa > Chordata > Aves > Charadriiformes > Glareolidae > Rhinoptilus > Rhinoptilus africanus. The sequence goes on along the minus strand of VXBO01007656.1, from coordinate 15,991 downwards.
ATATTAAGCAAGTGTTATATTTCCTAGGAAAGAGAAAAAGAAGTTAAATTGCCAGCCTCCTGTTTGGGAAGCAAATTCTGGACCACCACGTCTGGAAAAACTCATGTTTAGAACCCTCTATTAGCAAAAACATTTATTCTATTAGCAAGATGACTATATATCAGAGCTTTGAAAATGGTTTAAGAGCTGGTCTAGGTAATTTGTTTTGTTGGTAGAGATTTAGCTGAATGTAATAGAAATGTGTCGTTATGTTGTCCCTGATAGCGCAGAGTAATATCTTCCAAGCTTTTAGAGCAATGTTTTAGATAACCTTTCCTTTGGAAGGGCAGCAGAAATGTCTTGTTGACTTTCATTTTCTTTTTATAGTTATTAGTTACCACAACTTTTTGCTGAAAAGAAGCTGTATATATGCTTGTTGCACGAAATACATAAAGGCACAAGTCTGTAATTCTATTATTTTTTAATATAATGCTTCACAAATATTATTAGTCTTATATAGAAATATGATTGCCGGGGAAATTAAGAAATGTTAGAGCATTCAATGATATGTATGAATACATAGGCCTCCTGGCCTCCTTTTTCACAATCTGTAGTTGAAGGAATGTTTTCTGATTAATTCATAAAGACAGAAATCAGATATACTTCATTGTTCCTGAGTCCCCTGTTAAAAACATAGCATCTTGAAGTTTAGAATCTCAATAAAACTAAATTTTATGTTATTCTTACATATGGATCATCACATATTATGAAACTAAGTACTCATACTTTGCCTTTTAATGCAAGATTTGTAACAAAGATTCTCAGCTGATTCTTGTACGTACATCTTGTTCAATTTAGCAGTGACTAAAACATGAGAGTTGTCAAGTGGGTGTTCTGTGTGGTTTGAATTGCTGGTCTCTGCATTTCTTCATGGAGACAATTTTACCATACCATTCAGAACCCTGTGCTTCCAACTTGAGATATTCTATGATTCTATGATTAATAATTGACATAATTACAAAAGGTATGATAAGAAATCATGCACCATTTTCTGTCATAAAAGACAAGCATCTTCCTTGAACCCTGAGACTGTATGTCCAAATAGACACACGCTCAGAGGATGTTGTTGTATTATTGGGCATGGTCTGATGGCAGCATTCAAGAGGAAAAGACAAGTTTAAGTTTACATATAAAAGATGATTTAAAGCTTTTCTCTCAAGAGAATTAATAGACATCAGAAAATGTTATTAAGAAGCTGTTTCCATACAGTGTTCTGTAGTTTCCTGTCCGCCGACAATTACAAACAGAAAACAATACAATCGTATTTATATTTATATTAATCTACTTTGATGGCTCTTTGGGAAGAGTAGATACTGCATGAGATTGATTTTTTTCTTCTCTCTTTTCAAACAGCTAAATTACATTTTGGGTCAGAGCAGCGATTCATTTAGTATCATTTAACTGATAGTAGATACCATTCATGCTCTCTTTGCACAATATGCATCTTTTCTTTAAATGAGAAGGGTCAAGTAGCTCTTAAAAAAGGGCCTGTGAGATGAGGTGACAGTAGCTGACCTAGCCCTTACCCAAGTCTTGGGGTTTCCACTCATCTGGATTGGGTTTCCTCCACGATTTTGTCATGACCTAAAAGGTTACACTGACATGGGTGTCTAGAGATCATGACAGTGGACTTGTAGGGTACCTCAGCATGCAAAGAACATGGAGGCTTTTATCGTCTCAATTTTTCTACCTTATTACAGACTACCACAAATACGAAAAATATTACCACAAGGAAGGAGGTATACTACGATAACGTCACCACTAAAAAGTATACCTATGATTGACAAAGTATAACTACATATATATAGAAATTACTATCAATAGTCAATAATAGCAGCAGTTAATCATATAGCAACAATCAATACTACAGCAACAACCAACAACAGCAACAAGCAAGTAGGTATATATTATTACAGGTTGTCACAAATAGAATTACTGAAGGAAATTTGTCAGCAATATAGCAGCAGATATGACAGACTAATTGTATGGATATAGAATATTAGGGTGAAAGGAGTTAGACAGATTTCAGAATGAGCCAAACCACCCCAGAAGGGAAGGCAAGCCACTTGCCAGGGTGGGGGAACACAACCACCTTACACAAGAGCAAAGGATGACCCAACCCAACCCCAAAAATGGGCCCAAAGGGGGATCAATATGACGGCAGTGTCTCCCTTCAAAGCTGATCCATGTCAGAGCCTGGAGTAGGCCAGGTGTCCTTGAAGACAGCCCAAGATACTGTAGAAAACTCGTGCAGGTTTCAACATGCGTAGAAAAGGAAAAGCACATGCAGCATGGACATTCTTAGACAGAGAGGCTCCACTTGGGATAAAAATCAAGTCCTTTTAATATCCTAGAGACATAAGAGGGACACCACCACATAGTCCAGCCCACAGACAGTGTTAATTTCTGTTTTCACCAGTAACAGCCAATAGGTGATGATGTTTTCTGTTCTTTCAGACCAATTTTATTTTCGCAGACTGTTTGCACATCCAAAAGACCCTGTTACAATTTTGGGGTATTTTCATGTTTACCAGTGGTATTTCAGGGTGTTTCCAATTTCTAGGTATCCCATCTGAAAATCAAAGAGGCCAACTGCACTTTTCAAGGATGTTTATGATTTCCAGGCCTGGTTACTAGGTTGGCAGGCATTTATTTTTTTGTTTGTTTTTGTTCAGTAATTTTTACCTTCTAACCAGGCTGCCTTTCTGTCTATTCACATCTCATTTGCCTTTCAGGGTTTAGTAATTTTATAGGATAGAATTATTAGAAGTTAGTTTTCTTACTTGTTTTCTTTCTCATGTGGCAGTCCTGTTTGTTTATAGCACTTGTCTTCTACTCGCAAGCATTGTTTCTCTGCTGGAGGGCTCACAAAGAAAGATCTGATGAATAGAGCTCTGCAGAAATATGTATTAAAAAAATAACTTAAAATGTTAATTTAAGATACAAATTAAAAAGACACATTTCACCATAAAAATCTCTCATAATTACACAGTTGGTCTCAATTTTCAGCATCTAGTTATTGGCACAAACTCAGAATATGTTCTATGAATGGTGGTCAACACATGTGACAGGTAGGTGCCTGGCCCAAATGGAACTTGTCCTGCGTTTCCTTGAGCGACTTTGGGGAAGGGAGTTTGGAATGAATTTTAATTTTGTAACTGTTTTCCCTACAATACCAGAATTTATATGGGTTAGACAGCTGCAAATCTAGTGTGTACTCCTCAGTCTTCTTTTGTTCAAGAGACCAGGCTGATAATATTTTCAGGCAAGGCAATCTTTACAGCTTAACCCAAAGTTCAATAGATGAAGCAGAACCATGATTTATGAGAGTTTTGTTTTTGCAACAAAAGGTATTCTCTTACTGTAGCAGCAAGAGCTACTGGAATGCATTAATCAGAACTTAATTAACATGGAGGAAAGGTGATTATTTACATTTATTTCAGATTGGTACATTGTACTTTATTTAGTAAATGAGATCTGTCAAGCACTGTCAAAGTACCTTAGACTGAAGAGTGAGTTTCAAAAATGATTGTTATACCTTCTTGAGCCTTCATATGAGAGAGCTTTCAGAGCATTTATACAGGGATCATTAGACACAGCTCATGCTAAGCTTTCGTGAATCTTTGAATAAGAAATACTCAAAGATCATCAGGTATGAAACATTTTATGACACATTGTCTTAATATGTATGAAATTTATGCAAAAAAGCTATGTTTAGGGGTGGAAAATGAAAAAGGAGCAAAGACAAATTTTGTGTCTGCTTAGATGGATCTTAAAATAGCAACTGCAGGAGAGAGAACAAACTGTGTGCATTCATTGATGTGCAATTTAAAAGCTATTATCTTCCCGATTAACTGGAGGTGGAAGAGAAGTGATGAGCCAGATTAGGCCTGTGTTCTGGGAGGTGTGTGAGGTTTGCAGGAGTCACACAAAGACTGCTTGGCAAAAGGATTTAGTATGCTTGATTTCTACAAGGACAAAATATTGCTAAAGGTATGTTTGGTAGTGCAGATTTTATAGCTCTGTTGTTTTGTATTGGTAGTTGTCCTTTTAGTGCTGTGGCTGTGGGGCTGTACAGGTGGTTCTTGTACAATGAAAGCCTGGTGATTTTTAGGCAGAAATGAACCATTCTTTCACCTAACAGTATCTTGTGGCTGGGACACGAATGCAGCTCAAGAGTGCTGGAGCTTGTGGCCTTCTTATGCTCTGATTTTTCACAGAGGAGACATACATAAAACCAGGGAGTGTAAGACCAAGGGGATATGAGGCAAAATGATGATGGGGTGGTTTGGTGGAAACCAGGTTGCTTTGCAAGGTTTGTCTCAGCACTTTCAAGATGCCTCTAACAGTTGGAATCTCTGAAGGCCAGCGTGGCTGAGGGATGAGAGCTGCAACCCAGGTGTAACTCTCAAATGACGTTTCCAACTATGATCCACACCAAGGCAATGTGGTTGGTCAGGAACATGGTTTTTCAAGACAGTGGCAAGGAAGAGGCAGCAACACTTTAGGTTCAAACAATAAAATTGCTCAAATTAATCAGAGTGTCCTAAGAAATCACTGGAACATGAGCCTAAGTCAGCCTGCACTACATAGTGCATAACCTCAGTTGTCTTTGTTAAAATGATTTCTGAGGACTTCTGAAGGAGGTTTATCCTAAGTCTTCCTTTGATTGTCTGGCTTATGCAATTCCTTTCAGGAGAAGAAAATAAAATTCAGAAGTTCATGTTAAAAAAAGGGGAGAAAAAACCTGAACATATTTTAGCTTGTGTAGGTCTGACATTAGCCAAATTACTATATTACCTGTAGTAGGTATCACCTATATCTAACAGACAGTGTGAAGAACTGCATGCTGTGCTTTGTTCTGCATGGATGTATACATGTTTTTCACTCATTTGAGAGGTCAGCATCTTTATGCTATATATAGTACGGGAGATAAGAACTTTGCAGGACTGGGATTCCAGATATTAAACATGGAAAGGAAATTTTTCCTGCTTTCATCAGCTGAGAATGAAAAGTATTCTATTTTGTCCTGTGTTGTCAAAAATAACACAGTAATACAGCAAATGATTTTCAATGTCTCTAACACCTTTTGTTGTGCTTTTTTCATTTGCTGGTTTATTTGTAAGTATTCTACAAGATGCTTATTCATGAGCAGGATGCCTTAATGAAATCAGAGTTTTGTAAATAATTCTTAAAATAATATCACAATTAAAAAAAAAATCTCTGTAAGTGTTGATAAGTTCAATAAGCCATAGTTTATTTGAAAAGAAAGACAATGTTTTAATTTGTACATGTAAATATATTTATTGAACAATTAACCATACAATCATCTATGGCTGGTAATTATTATTGTGTAAGCAAAGACAAATTACATGCCTAAGAACAGAATTTTTTGATTAACTTCTCCAATGTTTTTCAATGAAGTGTAACGTACTGGTAGTTACATATAAGAAGTAAGAGAACCAGACTGATTGGTCATAATAATCCTAATTTAGAGAGGATTCAACAAAAATATTTGGCAATTAACCTAAAAAGAAAAATACACCCGACAAAAAGACAAATATTTTCCTCACTAGAAGTATTATTCTTTGGTAATGAACAGTGTTCTTGGAAAATGAGTATTTAATATGTAACCAATTAGTTAAAAAATTAAGTCAATTACCAAACACAATTTCTGTGTTAAATGTTAATTAAATTCAGAGGTATTTTTAATAAGATTAATATGTAGAAAACAAATTTTTTTTTAAAAGTCAATTTAGCCTCAGTTTAGTCTATTAATCAAGAACAGTGTTTGGTTTTTACAGATGTATTTATATCAATACTTATACTAATGGTTAATTTAGCATTCAGAAGTTCAGTTCATAAACAAAGGGCTTGAAAATTCAGTTAAGCCTGCTGTTTATGTAGTTGAACATAAGTAAAAGATATATTTCAATGCAAACATTAAAAATAAAATATCAGCAATACTCCTTTGATCTTAACAAAAGTGCTGAATTAAGCCCGCTCTTGTATTGATTTATACTTCATGGCACTGTTTGAATGATTATGCATCCTAAAATATGCATTAGCAAAGAACTTCAGTTCTTCAAGGTACAGAAAATAGGAAAGATAAAAATGGAACTCAGTCTCCTCTTTTTCTTCTTAGTAGTTATGAGGCGTTGGAGAAGATGTTGGGACTGAGTGGTATCAAGAAAACCCTTCGCAAGTTTGCCAACAATGCTAAGCTGTGTGAAGCAGTCAACATGCTGGAGAGAAGGGATGCCATCCAGAGGGACCTGGAAGGGCCTGAGAGGTGGGCCCATGTAAACCTAAGTTCAGCCAAGCCAAGTGCAAGGTCCTGCACCTGGGTCACGGCAATCCCAAGCACAAATACAGTCTAGACAGAGAATGGCTTGAGAGCAGCCCTGAGGAGAAAGACTTGGGGGCTTTGGTGAACGAGAAGCTTAACGTGAGCCTGCAACGTCCTCACACAGCCCAGAAAGCCAACTACATCCTGGGCTGCATCAAAAGTAACATGACCAGAAGATCAAAGGAGATGGTTTTGCCCCGCTACTCTGCTCTCGTGTGACTTCATCTGGAGTACTGTGTCCAGCTCTGGAGTCCTCAGCACAAGAAGGACATAGACCTGTTGGAGTGACTCCAGACTAGGGACACGAAGATGATCAGAGCACCTCTCCTGTGAAGACAGGCTGAGAGAGTTGGGGTTGTTCAGCCTGGAGAAGAGGAAACTCCAGGGAGACCTTTTAATGGCCTGCCAGTACCTGAAAGGGGCCTACAGGAAAGCTGGGGAGGGACTCTTTATCAGGGAGTGCAGTGATAGGACAAGGCGTAATGACTTTGAACTGAAAGAGAGGACATTTAGATTAGATATGAGGACGTAATTCTTTACTGTGAGCGTGATGAGGCACTGGAACAGGTTTCCCAAAGTTGTGGGTGTCTCATTGCTGGAAGTGTTCAAGGCCAGGTTGGAAGGGTCTTTAAGCAACTTGGTCTACTGGGTGGTAACTCTGCCCATGGCAGAGGGGTTGTAACTAGATGATCTTTGAGGTCCCTTCCAATCTAAGACATTCTATGATTCTATGATATAACTCAAAAAAAGAAATTTTATTTTAAGTGTGTGAAGTTTGATTTCTTATCCAATCTTTCTGTCTGAAATAAATTAATGACCAAAATATGTCCCTATGTATTGGAAATTCCAAAATGAACTTTGTTCCTTGAAAATGAAAAGAAATGTGTTTTGGACTTTTCTATCCAATAATCTGTAGGTCATTATGATGGGGTATAGTGGTATGAGAAATCAATTCACGTTTGAAAGAAATTTTATTTACAGAGGGGTTTGAAGATAGAATTTTAGTTGGGGAAAGAAAGGCAGTTTTTGTGGTGTTATTGTCTTTTTTTTGTAAAAAAAACCCCAAAATAATCAGAATTGTAACTGCTGAACTTTAGTTATCATGTAAGATGCTAGACAGAGAGACAGAATTTGTAATTTTTACCAAAATGTACTTGGATATACATATTTCCTACACTATGCACCTGAGCTTGTAAACCTTTTCTGATAATATCATTGTGCTTCTCTTATTAATACTCTCCATTTATTCTTCTGAAAGCAGAATACTTGGCATTTTTGTTACCCTCTGGCAAAGACTCTCCTTTGTTTGCTGTGACATAGCCTTAACCCAGCTTCTCTGGGGAGTGTAGCATTTCCAGTCAATCTGCAAAATCTCCCTTTGTGTGGCTGCGGTTACACAGCTGAGGTACAGTAAAAGGAGTCAAAACAACTCTCCATAGCAGGTAGCTTCAAGAGTGCTTACAGCTGCTGGGGGCTTGCCATCTCCTTCCACTGAGATATTCTCACTAAAACTCTTTAAGACATCATCAAAAGGCCTGTTTGGTAGAGCAGAAAGAGAAAGAAATCTCACAATAAGAAGGCAGCAAATCCAATCACACAAAGTTCCAGCTTTTGAAATAATCAGTAAGAAATGCTTATACATCAGTAAAAAATGCTTATACATTATGATTNTTATTAAACATTGGAATAGCCTGTCTGTGAGGTGGTGGATTCCCCATCCCTGGAGGTGTTTAAGAAAAGGGTAGATGTGGTACTTAGGGACATGGTTTAGAAGGGGTTTTTGTCAGGGCAGGTTAATGGTTGCACTTGATGATCTCAAAGGTCCCTTCCAACCTCACCGATTCTATGATTCTATGATTAGTTTTAATTTGTGAGAGGCAATAGAAAGTGGGGCAGAAGTGAAAGCACAGAGTGGTACAGAGATTTGTCCAGGTTCACTTCTCATGCCAGTTCCAAGGATGACTTTGGAAACTAGTCCAGAGCTTTCTCCTTGCCACTCCACTTTCCTTGGTGCTCCTAAGTTAGGTGTTGACTAAAAAGTGAATTCTAGAAAATTGGGCAATTAACAGCACCATTTGCTAAAGAAATAGTAATCAAATTGCTTCTTTTAAATCAGATTACAAGTTTATGGATAAACTTACAACTTTGAGCATGATATGCTTGACTTATAAACCATAAAAAAATGGGACTCTTTATGAGGGTGTGTAATGATAGGACGAGGGGTAATGGTTTTAAACAAAAAGAGAGTTTATTTAGATCAGATATAAAGAAGATATTTGTTATAGTGGGGGTGGTGAGACACTGGAACATGTTGCCCAGGGAAGTTGCACATGCTCCATCCCTGGAAGAGTTCAAGGCCAGGCTGGGTAGGACTTCGAGCAATCTGGTCTAGTGGAACATGTCCACTAGACAGGGGGGTTGTAACTAGATGATATTTAAGGTCCCTTCTAACCCAAACCATTCTATGATTTAATATGAAGACTTAGATGGGTTGATACAGGTATTTGTTTCTTGGCCAAATTTTGTGAGACATTAATAAAGTAGGAATCCTGAAACTCTTACTAGTTAAATCATCATCTGATAGACCAGAGGTGGTGAAAAAAATGAGAGATGCAATCTAGTGGGGAACTTATGTGATTAGAAAGGCATTCAGAAAGTCTAGAAGAAAGACTGTAGGGCTATAAAATAGGTTTCGGCTGTTGAAAGTGTGTATCAATGGAAAAGTTTTCTGAGATTCACCCTAAATATCCCCACAGCACAGGTATGATCTACCAGATGTAGCCTTCATATAGATTGACATTCAAATTAAAACTTCCATGATGAGGAGGTGTCTCTTCGCAGAAATGGGTGGTGTCATAAGAGTGCAAAATGCTGACCATACCAACAAGGTGGAGTGAGTCTTCACTTCCTTTCCTCCCATCATAAATAACCCATAGAACGTAAATTCCTTGTTGTATTCTGTGAAGAAAAATTTTCTATGAAGATAAAGAAAAAGGTATCACTGAGCTGACTTCTCTTTCTGGTGGGAAAAACAGTCTCTTGATTCTCCTGTGACAGGTCTGAACTTGCATCACTGCATTACTCCCCACTCTGCTGTGTTTTCTTTTCATACCTTTGCATCTTCCCACATTTGGTCCCAGCTGGTGGCTGCAGACAGTCAGCTTATCTGAGCTCTTCTGTGAAGCTGGTACCTAGGGTGTGTGATGATGTACAGCTGCTCAGAAACTGGAAAAAGGGGCAAACACACCAATAGTAGGCTTGTGCTGTGGTTTGTCCTCTGTTACAGAAGGGTTTTACAGAACATGCCTTTCCCAACACAAAGCCTTACAAGGCAAATACACTGTTACATGCACCTTACATGTCAAGAGAGAAGTAAATTAAGAGGCCTGCTTCATGAAGAGCCTACACAGACAACAGCAGGGTTAGCCACTTTTGATTGTCTGCAGCTAGCAAAATTACTTTTAACGGAAAAATTCAACCTACCTGAAGCTAACAGTCAGCTGCAGGAGTATATGGATACAGACTGGGTCATACTCTTAAGGAAATAAAACACACTGGTAATTATTGTTCCTTCCTCACTCATCATACCTACAGGATTTATAGCATGTGTCATGTCTGCTGGTGTATATTTGGTGCAATAGCATCTAGCCCCATAGATGCATTTCCCTTGAGTATGATCTTCCTATGCTTTCCTAGGCAAAAAGAAATGCCCATCTGCTGCTGTCTGTTCAATGGAACAGCAAAAAGCATATGGGCTCTCCTCCTGGTGTGGCTGAATAAAAAGCATCTGTCTCTAGGGCTACTGTTTCACTATCTTTTATAAACATTAAATTGAATCATAGACATATTTAATACAACTTTCTCAGCTGTCTGTGTTTCTGATTCTGTATTACATTGGTGGAGGTTTTACACTAAATATTCTTTTTCCTATTTTTTACTTTGGTAGTTTATCCATGTCAGAACCACGTGTGACACATGCAGAGAAGATTACAGCATTCCCCCAAAAATTCTCCTTGCCATAGCATGCATATTTCGACAAAGCACTTGCAACTCAGGATGTTTTACTTGTGAGCTCTGAAAAGATGGCTACAAATATCTAGGGGAAATGCAAAAATAACAGATAGTTCTGTCTGCCTATTTGTTTGTGACTTCTTTTGCAATTCAGGAAACTGTCTTACCATTAAATATTCCAGTAATAGTTTATAACCTAGTGGATAGAGACAGATATCGATCTCTGGATATGCTTACAAGGTCATCTTTTTATGGAAAGAAATACAGTATCCTCAACGGTGCGGGCTCCTCAAGAGAGGATATGTAGTTTTACTGGTGAATAATGAGTGAGGAATGGTCTAGGCATGTCTTGACATCTAAGAATATAGCTACAGATACTTGGGGCTTTGTTACCCAATTTTGTTGCATTAAAATGTAACACGTAGGTAAACTCGTAAGAATTATGTATTTACAAGTCATTTTTGAAGGTCTGGATTATGTGGTGAGATTTAGCAATTTGTAATTTAATAGCTTATGTTTAGGTAGCACCCTTGAGTTTGCAAGGTCCGTCTGTATAAGAAAGCTTTTCAATCACTTCCAACTTTATTAACCTTACAGATGCTATTCAAAGGACACCTTCAAAAGTAGTATGGTAATATACTGACACACTGGAAGGCTGTGCCGCCATCCACTGAGGTCTGGGCAGGCTGGAGAGTTGGGCAGAGGAGAACCTTATGAAATTCAATAAGGGCAAGTGTAGGGTGCTGCACCTGGGGAGGAATAACCCCCTGCACCAGGACAGGTTGGGAGCTGACCTGCTGGAGAGCAGCTCTGGNCCTGCTCTGGCAGGGGGGTTGGACTAGATGATCTAGTAAGGTCCCTTCCAACCCTATGATTCTGTGATTCTGTAATATAGGGGAGGAAAGGAGGAAACAGTACAACTTCCAGCTGTGCTGCTGGAAAGCTATGATCTGTCCGCTACTACTTCTATTATTGTGTTCAGTGTTGGTCCCCTCACTACAAGAAAGACATTGAGATTCTGGACCACATCTAGAGAAGGGCAGCAAAGCTGGTGAGGGGTCTGCCACAAATCTTAGAGGAGCAGCTGAGGGAACTGGGGTTGTTTATTCTGTAGAAAAGGAGGCTGAGGGGAGACCTTATCACCCTCTAAAACTACCTGAAAGGAGGGTGCAGAGAGGTGGTCAGTCTCTTCTCCCAAGAAACAAGTGATAACACAGGAGGAAATGGCCTCACGTTGCACCAGGGTAGGTTTAGGATGAATATTAGCAAAACTATCTTCACTTAAAGAGTTGTCAAACATTGGAATAGTCTGCCATGTGAAGTGGTGGAATCACCACACCTGAAGACATTTAAAAGGCGTGTAGACGTGATGCTTAGGGACATGGTTTAGTGGTGGTTTTGGCAGTGTTAAGTTAGTTGTTGGACTCGATATTCTGAAAGGTCCCTTCCAACCTAGATGATTCAATGATTCTATGATTCTGTAATTCTATGATTGGAATGCTGCAATCAATGGCTGTAATTCACAATGCACAGGTTGAGAACTTATGGGTACGTATTAGAGATGAAGAGAACATAGGAATCCTTGTGGTTTGCATTTACTACAGACCACCCAATAAAAGGGAGGATGTTAATGAAGAGTTCTTATTTGAAATATAGGAAGTATCAAGCTCGCAGGCCCTAATCATGCTAGGGGACCTCAGTCACCCTCATATCTGCTGGAAAAGCAGTGCATCAATCTGAAAGCAGTCCTAGGAGACTCTTGGAGTACATCAAAGATAACTTCCTAATCCAGGTGATACAAAGTCCAGCTAGAGGAGATGCATTCCTGGACCTGCTGCTCAGTAACGCAGAGGAATTTATTGGTGAGGTCAAGTTTGGTGGTAGCATCACCTGCAGTGGTCATGGCCTGTTAGAATTCATGATCTTGAAGGATACAGGCTAGATGAAAAGTATAGTCAAGATCCTAAATCTTAGGAAAGTGAACTTTCAGTTGTTTACAGGACTAGTGGATGGGACTCCCTGGGAAACTACCCTTAGGGATGAAGGAGTAGAAGAGAGCTAGCAGCTACTTAAAGATATTTTTCTTAGGGCATAAGAGTTCTTGATTCCCCTGTGCAGAAATTGGGCAAGGAAGGCAGGAGATCAGCGTGAATGAGTAAGGACCTCCTGTTTCAAATGAAGAGGAAGAAGAGAGATGCATCCATCTTGTGAAGAATACAGTGATACCACCTGGGGGGTGTAGGGATGGGATCAGGAAAGCTAAGGTACAGCTGTAGATAAATTAGGCAAGGGATGAGAAGAATAACAAGAATGGCTTCTTCAGGTACATTAGTTAAAAAAACCGTGACAAAAAATATTGTAACCCCCTCTGTGTCCTGGTTTAAGATAGAAGAAAAATAATTTTGTTTCCAGTGATTTTATTTTCAGTTAAGTCTCTTCTAACTGACTACGCTTTCTGAAATTAATGGTATATTTTTCAGACAGTGTCTGCCCCTATCAGTGGTAACATCTGACANAGTTCTCTCTTTCTCTCATTTTCTCTCCTCTCTTCTGGAGGGAGATGTCCTTCCTTCTCTGAAGGGAGGGAAGTTAAAGAAAGCATGTTTTTCATTTGGTGCCAGGCCAGCGCAAGCCACACTTGTCTAGCCATCCCTCTTGTGGTTGTCAACCACAACACCATCCCTCAAACACTGGCATGCCACCCCCAAGCTTATCTCCAGCAAGCCTGGTTTTATCACTTTCCCCCTTCAAATCTATTTGAAATCTCTTTCTTCANAACAAGATATTCCATCCCATCTGCATCTTGTTCAGTATGAAGTCTGAGGGATCAAGGGAGTCCCTTTTATCTTCAGTGACCACCATCTGAGGAGGACTCTGTTGNTTGAGAAAGGTGCACCCCATCTGTTGCTACCAGGCCTGGTGTCTTGTAGATCTTTAAAGGTCCCTTCTAACCCAAGTGATTTTATGATTCTATAATTGATTCTATGATTCTGTGATTTGGAAAACCAAACATAGTTTAAGGTTTTCAAAAGAAAGAAAATATTACTCAGTTTGCAATTGCCCACTGCAACAGCTCAGTAAAGCTTGCTCTCCTCTTCCTTTGTCTTCTACCAGTACGCTAATCTGTTTGACAAGACTGCCAGCATACATAGAGAAAACAGATAGGTTTTAACAGATCTGGTGAATAGTCTTTGCCAATACCTAGGGCAAATATTCTGTTTCTCCTTTGGTTTCTATGTGGGATGGTGAGATCACGGCTTCAGTTTCAAATGAGCCTCTTACCAATACGAGAGTCTTGAGGTAACTAACAATCTTTGTAATCAGAGCTTTGTATGCACTGTTAGGTTTACACACTCTTCATGTATGCATCTCAGTTAAGAACAGTGTAGACTTCTATGGATTTTTAGTGTTGCACATAGTTAAGTAGCAGAAGCTTATAATTTAACAGTAATCAAGTTTCAGGCAGCTATGCAGAAGTTGGTGTTCACCCTTAGTACAGGGCATGCTTTCTTTAACAATTTCAGAAGGGATAATTTAGGATGGCATTTATAAAGATGCAAAGGCCAGTTAGCCCTGCCTGGTGGGATAAATAAGTAACGAAAATGGAAATCCACTTAGATATAAAAGGCTTCCTGCTGAATGTGGAGAAAAACACTCAGGCTGGGAACAGCTCAAAAGTGGAAAAGGTTGTACCCCTGAGAGGGACTGAAAGCCACTTCTGCCTGATTTCAAGGAGGAGAAAGTTGTTTTCTTTTGATGCTTTTTAAAAAAGCGTAACAAAGTTATAGAAATATTCCTTTTTTAATGGAAAATACAAAGTTTACATGAAATTTCACTCCTGATTTGCTATGGCCTATCAGGTCCTCACTAAGGGGAAGAGCAGACAGTTTACAAAGAAAAGAAATGGTGGAAGGATCTCACAGACTTGTGTGGTTGTGCATACAAACTCCGTCATATTATTTTAATGTAAGTGTAGAAATACAATGCCGTTAATTTAAGCACTTCAGTATTCAATATCTAAGTTTAAAGTCCTGAATTATTCTTTTGAAACATTACTGTGAAGAACACAGAATATAAAAATTTTCTGAGGCAAATGGCTAGCTATGCTAGCACTTAATTTCAGGGCTTAAATAAGAGGCAAAGTGGTTGAGAAAGTAAAATCACCAGGCACTATGTATGTTAGTTTCTGTAACATAACATAAGGGGAGAAGATTTTGTGCCTTTACAGATCTAATACAAAATACAAACTTCACTGTTGGGAAGCAGGACACCCTAATATTGGTTGCAGAATATGTATGAAAACCGTAAACCAGACCAGTACCATTTTCATATTGTATTCTGAAAGCATCACTCTTTTTTGTTTTTTGTTTTCAGTTTTGTTTGCTCATACCTATAGGGTAGAGACTTTATAATTAAGTTCTTTGACCAAAATCTTTTATAGATATTTCTTCTTTATATTGACTTCTGTGTATGGAAAACATTATTTTTTCCTGTTAAGTCAAGCAACTCCAGGCTGCTATTTCAAATTCTTCCTCACATATCACACCTTTAATCTCCAGTACAATACAAATTTCTGCTTTAGACCTCTTTGTTTGGCATATGATGCCAAAAAATAAATAACAATATATAAACATAGATAAGGCCTCACCTCTCTCTTTTTCTTCTATGTGTAGTCCTTTTGTTTGGCCTTACTGCGATGGTCTACTCTGTGTTCTTAATTCTGATGACAGTCCCCCTCTTTTTCCACTAAACCCCATGATTTTTAAAAGGATTCAATGATTTTAAGAAAAGAATTAGAATCCTGGAAATTTTTGCTTCAAAATCCACATTTTACTCATTCTATCTGAAATTTTTCATGTTCAGTACTGTATATTTTACAATTAAATTACTGTATTGAAACTGAGGGGTCTACAAGCTTTGTATGGAGATTGTATATTTGTTACCTGTGGAATATACCACAGAGCCTACTGTGATTAAAATTTCACCATGTGCCTCCTGGTTTCCTGATTTTTTTGTCTTCACTACTTCTCTGTTTCTAAGAATATACTTTTGCATGGCACGGCCACTTAGCTGTGCATTAGAGTGAAGGCACTTGTGTCCTGCTTCAGTGATATCAGGATGACATGGTTAGATTTTCTTCAGTCTGGTACAAAGAGCTAAGGAAAGGTGGCAATAGATTGCTTTCCTTATTTTAGTACATGAGTATACATGGGTGTAAGCAGTAATCTAGCCCAACATAGCAATGAAAACTTCCTAATATGAGTCTAACAGATCTTTACAGAGATACGGTGTACTGGTTTTGGCTGTCATAGAGTTAAATTTCTTCATAGTAGCTAGTATGGGGCTATGTTTTGGATTTATGCTGAAAACAGTGTTGACAATACAGGAGTGTCTCCATTGCTGCTGAGCAGTGCTTTACACAGAGTCAAGGCCTTTTCTGCTCCTCACACTGCCACAATAGCAAGGAGGCTGGGGATGCACAAGAAGTTGGCAGGGGACACCGCTGGGACAGCTGATCCCAAGTGGCCAAAGGAATATTCCATACCGTATCACATCATGCTCAGCAATGTAAATCCAGGGGAAGAAGAAGGA
>VXBO01007654.1:695544-756105 GCA_013400135.1 Rhinoptilus africanus | reverse complement strand
TGTTACGTCTCTCTCAATCGTGCAGAAGCGCCTGTGGATGCCTTTCTAGAGAGAGCTCCTGGAGGAGGAATACTCCACTCTTCCAAGTCAAGAAGTAGCGGTGGTGATGTACACCCGGCCTTTAATTAGCACTGTAATCCTGCAACAGAAAAATACAACGCTGTAAGATGAAGGCACGTCCCCGCTGTAGTTCGCTGCACTTTTGCTGCCTCCGAGACAAAGAGCAAAGTGCGATGGGGCAGGTGTGAGAAGCAAGACAATAATAAACATTTCTTTAAGATTGCTATCGATCTTTCAGTAGATACTGTTGACAGAAGACGAAGATAACATCATGCAAAACAGAGTGAATGGCTCATGATGGTATTAAGTGTTCTCAGATAGTATTCATTTTGGGGAAAGGGTGGCTTTTTTTACACTTTGGACCCTGCCTGAATTAATGGAGCACTGATTAAAGGCTTTGAGTAAAGCTGCGAACTGCTGCAAATAATAGCACAAGAACTGTAGGCCTTATGCGGTGAAATGGTGAAATGTCCCATATACATGCAGAGATATGCGGGGTGACACTGAGCTGTATTTTTTGCTGATACATTAGCTCTAATGTTAAATTTAATGAAACTGCATACCGGTGCGGTAGCCCAGAGCATTAGTGTAATGTTCCAGTCTCACAAGGTCTTAATCGTGCACGTCTTTTGAACATTTACAGAATTGCAGCCTTAAACTTTGGCTGAAGAATCACCCTGGGAAGCCATCAGGCCATACTCCTTTTGAATTCCATCTGGAAGTGTAGGGGAACAGGGACAGCAATATTTACCACATTATCTTTTCTTGCGTCTCTACCAACTCATCTAGCCTGAAAGGAAACCTGGGTCTTTATCCTGCAAATCCTCCAAGCGCAGAATTTTCATTGCAGTCGATGATATCTGACTTAGCGATTGATTTTCTCATTATTGTTCCCATGTCAATTATTTCCCCAGTCTGAGGCAGGGTATATCTGCATCGCAACTAGGACTCTGACCTCAGCGCAAGCACCGTGTGGTAGTTTTAAATCCAGTGAGCTGGAGCGTCCCTAACTGCATGTCAGGCACGTCAGTGAGGGCATCAACCTCCCAACTACAAGCCCTGCACCTACTAGGTTTGAAAGGCCTCTATAAAGCACGTCACTGTATTTTCATTTATTTTCATGCACCGTATTCCGATCGCAGCATGGGCAACACCCGTGCAGATCGCTCTGCATGATGTGACAGGTTTCATAGAATCATAGAATGGTTTGGGTTGGAAGGGACCTTAAAGATCATCCAGTTCCAACCCCCTGCCCTGGGCAGGGACACCTCCCACTAGACCAGGATGCTCAAAGCCACATACCGCCTGACCTTGAACACTTCCAGGGATGGGGCTTCCACCACCTCTCTGGGCAACCTGTTCCAGTGTCTCACCACCCTCAAAACCCTCAGGTTTCTGGTGTGCTCCCACAGCTGGACACCTCAAAAAGCCCTCCTGTGCCTGGTGATGCTCTGTGGTGGCCACTCTTCCCGCAGGACTCTGGGCTAACCGTGTCCCTGTCTGCTCTTCCTTCCTTGAGCGACTCAGTCCTTCAGAAATCTCTAGGCAGATTATTCAAAGGGATTTACAATGCACTTGGGATTTTTATGAGTGTAGCTGTGCTGAGCTCGCTTCTGCCTGTGTGTCTCGGGTCTATGACACGGCCAATAGCAAGAACACTGTCCCCAGTAGGTGCCTGGGATGTGCTCGCCCAACGGGGGGCCAGATCCAATAGGCTGCTATACTGTTTCCTTCTCAGGGTTCTTTTCCTAAAAACCTTACGTTTTGCTTTCTTTATAGCATATTATAAGGGAATCCTTTAAAATAATAATAATAGTAGAGAGCTAAGTTCTCTGGCAGTTTTTCAACCCGGTAGCAATAACTGATCACTGTTGCTGTCTCTTTTGTCCGGAAATGATGTAAATTCTTTTTCAGGCCTTGAACCATCACACTGCTGCTTCTGCCACCTGAGCTGACACCTTGGAGGAGCCTTTGGAGGATCCCACTCTTTATATCTTTGACAGAGAGGAGCTCTGCCAAGCTTGTGCCCTGAGCTCCTGCCCTGGGCCAGGGAGAGGAAGACTAGGTCCTTGCCACAAGGCAGGGGTCTGTGTCTGTTCACTGCTGTTAAAGCATACCTAGGAAAAAGAAAAAAAAAACCATTGAAAGTAAGCATGACAAAATATCAGCAACCTCTTCCCAGTGCCCCCAAAACACATGCTCAAATGAATGCACATATTGTGCATGTGGGGAGGGAGTGTGGGAGAAGACCAGAAACCCCTTGGTGCCAAGAGGCTGTTCAGCTTCACAGGGCTTGGGTTAGCGACCACGTCCTGAGCACCTCTGGGACTTGCCCATCATGTGCTCGCTTCCTCATCTCCAGCATCTGTTCAGCAGCACCTGGCATCTGCGTTGCTTTCGCATCTTGCCTTTTGTGTCAGTAGCGGGGTGGGCATGTGTTGCCTCTGCCAGCGCAGGAGCCATGCCAACTGCCTTTGGATGTCCGCAAGGTACAGCCGGCAGCTCCAGGTCCTCCTGCAGGCCTTCCTGTAACGCAGGCTTCTCATGTTTGACTTTGGCACAGCCATAATAGTCGTAAGTATGTCAGGCTCCCAAATACTTACTCGCTGAAATCTCTCCTATTTAGATAGTAGCTATTTGGCAACTTTGGCATGTTGCTCTTATCCTGGCATAACCTTCTTCTGTAACTATACCTCAGGATTGGTTGTATTTGCTCAAGAAGTTGGCAGGATTGTGGTTTGCCTTCTGCCTACTTGCCCCGAACCGGTGAGCCTAATAAAGTGTTGTGAGGTGTGTTATGATATTCTAACAATGACAAATATCAACCTTTTTAATCAACCAAGACTTTTTGTTATCAAGTTCTTTATCATTTGCCATCTGCCAGGCTGTTTGACGTTGCATAGCGTAGGCTTGGCATGGTGTTCCTGACTGATAAATTAAAGAGAATTGGTCAGATGAACCACTTGCAGTCTACGATAGTTATTTCTAACTTAACTGGAAATGCATGTGGAGCAAACTAGGATTTATAATTTGTAAATCCATTGCTATGTGCTGTGCATGCAACACCTTATCAGAACACCCAAAACTGAGCCAGAAGACGACAGCAAAAAAGAGGCAGCTTACTCGGTGACCTTTCCAGTTTAACTACCATAGGTATCCATCAGTCATGTACCAAAAATTTTCAGGAATATCTTGTTGTTTCACTGATTCTGTTGTATGTTTCTCCCACTATTTATTACAGAATCACTCACTCAGTTATCTTATCTCCGGTGGGCGCACTGCTATCTACAAAGGAACATCTCCAGCTCTGTTTTATGCCCCTCTGAACACTGAAGGCTATGACTCAGATTTCTGACTGTTTTAGGATGACATGCTATTTGGTGCCTTTATCTTTGTTTGCCAAGGAAAGATTTTTATCTGGAGGTACCTAGACCCCGTCTGCTGGCTGCTCATCTGGAGCCACGCTTTCCAAATCCAGTCAGGTTGGGTCAAGTTCTGAGTTTGCCCCAGTACAGAAGCAAGTTGACTTTGGTTCAGGCAGGACATGAAGAAATTCAGGTCTAACATTTGCTTCATATTAGTCTTTTGAAATGCCTTCCTCCCTTTATATTGAGCATGAGCTCATTTTGTAATTTTCTGGACAGATTAGTGCGGTTTGGGCAGTGTATGATAAATGGTATCCTTAAGACAATTTGTAGTGTTCTATGGACTTATTCATTGTTACCATGCTTTATTTCTGCTCATATTAATGAATCTAGGAGTTTCAAAGTAGGTTCTTTTTATTTCGCCCCCCCCCTCTTTTTTTTTTTCCTTCTTACATCCTGGAGTGCTATGTCCAGCTCTGGAGCCCTCAGCACAAGAAGGACATGGACCTGTTGGAGCAGGTCCAGAGGAGGCCACGAAGATGCTCAGAGGGCTGGAGCGCCTCTCCTATGAGGACAGGCTGAGAGAGATGGAGGTGTTCAGCCTGGAGAAGAGAAGGCTCCTGGGAGACCTTAGAGCTCCTTCCAGTACCTGAAGGGGGCTACCAGAAAGCTGGGGAGGGGCTGTTTGCAAGGGCATGTAGCGATAGGACAAGGGGCAATGGCTTTAAACTAGAGAAGGGCAGGTTTAGATTAGACATTAGGAAGAAGTTCTTTACAATGAGGGTGGTAAGACACTGGGACAGGTTGCCCAGAGTGGGGATGGAGGCTCCATCCTTGGAGACATTCAAGGCCAGGCTTGATGAGGCTCTGAGCAACCTGATCTAGTTGAAGGTGTCCCTGCTCACTGCAGGGGGGTTGGACTAGATGACCTTTAAAGCTCTTTTCCAACCCAACACATTCTATGATTCTATGATTCAATTGGACTGCAGTCTTATACTGCCTTGCTGACAGTCTTCAAAACCAGGTGAGGTATCAGGTTCTTTGTTACTCTCCAACTGTTTCATTAGGGATGTTTCTGTGATTCTTTTGCTTAATTCCCAGAGGCTTTTCACTTGCCAGGCATCCTAGTGACACTCTGAATTATCCCAAAGGTGCTCTGAATAGAGCACTTAACTGAAGCCAATTAGAGGATGAATTTGCTTAGGTATGTTAACTTGCCTGTGAATGTGTAGGAGACTGTCTTGTTTTTGGTATCTTCCCATTGTATAATCTACAGTCTGTTCAGAT
This sequence comes from Rhinoptilus africanus, assembly GCA_013400135.1. NCBI lineage: Eukaryota > Metazoa > Chordata > Aves > Charadriiformes > Glareolidae > Rhinoptilus > Rhinoptilus africanus. The sequence continues at coordinate 751,393 of VXBO01007654.1, read as the reverse complement.
CTTGCCAAGTCCTTTTCCACTCAATACCTGCTTTATAGATTAATGGCCTAATTTAGGTTTTCCTCCTCATACATTTTTGGTTCCATAGTCATGCTTGTTCCTTTTTCTACACCTTCTGACTATTTTTGACCTCAATTCAAAGGATCATCCAAAATTGTGTTAGCTCATCTGAAACCTCCAGGACCCGAAACACTGTGTTTCTAAACTTGGGCTGAAAATCCTTTACATTGGCTGTTAGTCTGGAGAGAGACCAGGAACTAACTGTGCCTCCAGTCTCCTGCTATGGGTAGGGCTGGAGGTTACGTTTTTTTACATGACAGGGGTCAGGAACCCACAGCAGCCAGGACTACTGTTATGGGAGGGAGACAGTTCAGATTACCGCTCTTTCTGGCTGATGTTGGTAATTAGGCCATCCAAGCTTCTTGCCATTGACTCCAGCCACAAAGAAGGAAGTGGACTCCTGATGTTTGCAAAGGAAAATCTTCATATTATTAATGACTAAGATTTGGTGTTGAGCCTCATTTTATTTTCTGCCTTCTGTGTGGTTATGAAGAGGCAGCCCAGCCCATAAGGTATAAAGCTGAAGAGCAAAAAAAAGAGAGTCTAAAGCAGTCATGTACAATGACCAAATTGTAAAAAGGATGCTCCTCCCCTAGTCCACTGTCTTTCCCTCCCACATCACCTTTGCTATAGCCTCTAGGAGTAAGGATTGTCATAGTTGAGAGATTATGAAGATTTCTCCCATTTAGAAGACAAGTTTATGAATTAGGGCACTTATTCTGGGCCTTGAAGATGATTTTTTCTTTCTGCTCTGCTCCAGGCTCGTTGTGTGCTTCAAAGTCAGTGACTTCAATATTTTTGGTGAGGAGGACATGCCTAACTCCTACTACTTGCAAAATTTGTGTTCTCAAACGCCTCACTGAGCTGCCACCTGACTTGGAGACAACTGAAATCTGAAAGCACCCAAGGATGAATTTACTATAGCTGCTGCAGGTCAGACACCTCAGAGCATGCAAGGTAGTGCGCTGCAGGAGCTCAGGGCTTCAAACCAGCCCTGGGGCTTGGCCAAGGGGCTGCACAACCCACTTTGGGCTGCTGCAGCTGTGCAACCAGCAGCCTCTGCGGGGAGGAGGGCAGAATAATCCTATGTGAGCCTGCTGTGCATAAAAAACTTTGGGTTTTGTGGTGAAGGTCCTTATGCACCAAGAAGTCAGCTTTTGGGTGCCCCTTCAACACATACGCCTGGAGGAACAGCTTGAATCCCTGAAGGTCTGACCAGCAATGTGTGCTGTTACTAGGGATGACCGGTAGTGGCTGTTTTGCGACAGAGTATGGGAAAAGAGGTGAATCTGGAGTGAGCCTTCTCCTGCTCTGCCCTGCCCTAATGGTTGCTGCTCCTGTCCTTGAAGGCATAGGGTGGACACCTTGGATCATGGCCATGGGGCTGCATCCCTTGCAATGTGGTGGCTGTGGAGTCTTTCTGCCAGCTGGTCTGATCGTTTGTGCAATTTGGCTGGCAGTGCGGTCTCTGAGGGGCTCTGCCTCTGCCTCTACCTTGTATTGGTCAATGGAAAGTCCTGAAACCCCGTTCTTTGGGGTGCCTAATTTTGTTTGTGGGTCTCACCAGGAGTTCTCGGTGCCACCTTCTCTTTGTGCAAAATGAGATCATGGTGCTCCCCTACACTGCTACAAGTGTCAAAACCCAAAAGATTGCGAAATGCAAATATTAGAGCAATGAGAAATGTTTAGATATCTCAAAGAGATGACCGAGTGGTATACATATATACATACCGAGTGGTATGTTTACCCTATTATGTCATGCTTTATTTTCCCTGGAAAAAAGGGAGGACTCAAACCACTGTTTACAAATTGTCAGTCGGATCACTCGCTTGCGTGGTGCTGTTAAATCCAAAACTTACACCGCAAGTGGATCTGGCCCAATAGTATCTAACAAATTTATTAATGATGCCTGACAGGCTGTCTGTATTCGAGGATGTTCAGTTACTACTCAGAAAATTAAACTTACAGCTGTGTCACCCATGTGAAAGGAATACAGAAAGGTACATATAAAAGGAAACATAAAGAACACAAAAATCAATATTGCAGGGATAATGGCATGTTTGCTGGTACTCAGTTGCTGGGAAAACTTGTCAGTTTTTTTGAAAACTAATTTCTTGATGCTTGTTTATCAGTTTAACTAAACCCAGTTAAGTTGCCTATGGTTTGGGATGGTAAGACTGAAATCCACCCAGAAAAGGATAAGTACTCTTTTTACATTATTACTCAATTTGTTTCTCCCCTTATTCCACAGAAATATGGTAACCCCATCTGTCCCACCTTGCCCCCCCAGTGAAGACAAGGGTAATTTTGCCCTGGAGCAGCCTCCAGCCTAGTGAAGCCTCCCGTCTAGTGAAGCTACCAGCTCCTTCCACTCCCAGTGCTCTAGTGCCACTGGCATTGGTGGGAATTGGGGGGATTCCAGTGCCCCTAAGGAACCATGCCCTGTTTTCTGAAAAGCTGAAAAATACAATAAGAAGTAGATGATGTGGATGATGTTACTGTCTGTATGTTTGCTGTCCGAGGGTAGATGCTGACACTTTATCCCACTGAAATCTCTTGGAGATATGGTGGATTTCTGAAGCGGTGGGCAAAACACGCTTGCTTCTGGTAAAACAGAAGAGGCCAATGTGTGGGGCTTTTACTGCCTCAATTTCCCAAGGAATTTCTAATGAGTCAGAGTTAACTCTAGTGTTTAAAAGTAAAATATGGTTATGGCTCTCAAATGCAAGCTACATTTAACAACCATATATTGATTTTTTTTTTGCCTTGTAATTTTATTTCCACGAACATTTCTGTTTTCTTAATTAGTAGCCTTTTAAGGAGAGATTTAACATTTTCATTATCAGAGGGTAACTTATGAAACAGCTGTACGGAGAGAGAGGGAGAGACAGAGAGGGTGGGAGAAAAAAAAAAGAGCATCGATGAAAGACTTTCTATCTGCTTCAAGGGGAAGTGTGTGTGCACATGCACGCGTGTGCACACGCATACAGACAAGCTGACCCTGACATTAGAATTAGGACAAAATAGCAGTGGCGAAGCTGGTGACAAAACTCAGCAATTTCCAATTGCACAGTCACCCTGTAACGGGAAGAACTGTTTACCCCATGTTCCTTATTAAACTGAAGTATTTTATTTAATGAGCATGACTCATGCAAGGTGTTCCCATAAATCATCAGCTGGTTTACAAACTCAATAACTAGGCTTCCTGCTATAACTAGGCTGTGCACACCTTAAATTATTAACACGCCAGGGCCTTAAGGCAGATCTTTGATGATGATGATATAAACACTGTGAGGACAAGGTGCTCTCTCAGCAAAAGATTATTGACTCTAATTACCATTTACCACAGGAAAAAGAAAAGAAAAGACAATAAAATATGAGGGAGAATTTAAATCTCAGATTTAATTTTATGAGGAGTTTTAAACCCCCAAACTTTTTGTTGTTGTTTTCGCCGCCGCTGCTGTCGGCTGCTGCTGTTGCATGATACTCTATAGTTGGCTGATCTTGAAAGCATGACAGTTGTTAAGAAGAAAAGAAACAAAAAAATAAAACATGAGAGAATGTTCAGTTGATGCTATGTACATTCTTTGAAATGGATGGAAAAAGGCCAGAGGGAACAGAAAATGATAATACATTGGAAAGAATCCCAGCCTTAATTGTTTTCATGTATGTAATGTAATAAAAAGGTTAAAGCACTAATATGCCTGACTACAGTCATTTGGTTTGTAAACCAGAACTTCAGGTCAGCCTTTAAAAAAGGAATAGTATACTCTTATTATAGGCTTCAATTTTACCCAACCCTCATTATAAAGATGCTGTAAGTAATGATATAGGGGTTGAAATACAGTTAGCAGGAGAGCTTGATTTTTATTTCTGTCCAGGTGAAAGAGCAGAGACAGTTCCATGTGCAAAACACACTTCATTTCTGGGAGTGCAAACTCCGTGAGAGACTGGCACAGCAAGGAAGCAGAAGCCAGATTCGGCGTAGTCACATCCTAACAGATGAAAATAAACCATGCCTTTCACTACAAGAGGAAATGGCTTTTGTTTTAAAGGCACGTTTACAATGTTGTTGCTTTTTCAACCTTGTTTTTGAACCTGTGTTTTTATTAATGTAAACAGCAACTTCTTACATTTTTAATGATCCTTCCATGCTGTCTGATCCCAAAGGTACTTGGCAGATGGTATGACGAGGGCTCGCTTTATGCCCACTGCTGAAATAAACCATTCGGGGTTGGAATAAGGCTATCATCCTGCCTTATAATAATAGGACCCTGTCTGCTGTTCTATTGGAAAGAATTTTCTCCTTCCCAGCTCCAGTGCACCAAAATCCTCCCTTTTCTTAATTTTAATTGTTTTAGCTGTCGGTCATTTGTGGGTGGAAACAACGGTGTCCCCAAGTTTACTCCTTATTTGTCACTGCTTTGCAGCTGCGAATGGACTTTGCGAGCACTGATTCTGTGACTTACGCACAGCAATGCAATTGAGGCCAAACTCTGTGCAGAAATGGAGGCAATATGTTACTATTTCTCCTCAAAAAGAGTTGCAGCTGTGATTTTATTTTATTTTTTTTAAAAAAACCTAGCACCTCCATCAGCACCAGTAGGTCACATCTGGAGTACTGGTTCAATTTTAAACGTTGGGGGTACGCACTGCATAGCAAGCCACTACTACAATGTTCTGCCATATCGAAGCTTTTCTTGGAGCTCCTTTATCCAAGCTCTGATCAGTCCCATTTCTACTTAGCATGTGATATATGGCACAATCGGAGCCAAAGGTTGTAAGCTACAGGCAGTCATGGGGTGTTTTAGTGTGGACAGCTTTTAAGTACTGGTGCTGCTTCCGTCTTCCTAGCAAGAGATGTTGTTCTGAGAAATACACATGCATTGTGTTAAGAATATTCTCCTTCAGTGTTGCATATGACAGAAAGATAAGCGCATGATGCATGATATCCAGCAATAGTGGGTCCTTAGGTTTATGCGTGACATTTAGTCTGGATGTTAGTGTCCTATATTCGTATCAGCACTGAGAAAAATGAGTTTAATGCAATGCTTTCACACTCTCTGAGGTTTATTGTCCCAACAGTGAATGGGAGATTTACATGAGTAACTCTTGTTAATATTATTGGGAGTTAGGAAAGCTACACAGCGCACATTGTATATAAAATATATATAAAGTAAAAAACTGCGCCATGAACGTGTACCTGTGAGAGTGATGAAGAGAAAAGAGAAAGATAACTGAAAGTGTCCACACGTAACAAAGTAAAAAAAATAATTAACGTTTTTTTTGTGCCCACAACTCCATTAACAAGGGATATGGTTAATTTTAACTATACGAGTCAGGAATTTGGAGTTTCCATAGAAACCCCAACTCTGTTCCTCTTTGTGCATGGATTTTTATATTTACTTGTTCACAGAACATAAATATACTTGTATGGCACAAGTGCTCTCTAGAAATAGCAATAAATGCTCATCCATTGTGGTATCTTATGACCACACTGTGGGATGAATATGCAACTCTGGTCTTAGGTGTGACAAGATTCATTTCAAAAGAGTTCCTATAGAGTGAAACTGCAACGATGGAGCCCTGAATCTGGCCCTGCCCTTGTGTTTATAGTGTTGTTGTGTGATTTACCTCACATCATCTCACGTTGCCCACTAATGGCATCTTGAGAAAGTTGCAAAGTGACGAAAACAAGCTCTGTGTTGGGCTGGAATAGGAGCTATGTCAATCAGAGATGAGAAATAAGCAAGTAATTATCACCTGGGATGTACAGAAAACAGAGCCGGCTGCTGATGGGGCTGCCAAAGTTGCTGTAAGCAGAGGCAGCCTGCTGAAAGAACAGCAAGAGGATGAAGGGTAGCAAGTTGTATGAAGGCAGTTGAAGAAAAGCTGATCTCCAGGAGTGTTCTGGGCTTTTTTTTTGTTAGCAGTTTATTTGCATGAGGAAAGCCTCAGAGGAGACTTCCCTGCATCAAAGAGCCTTACCTGGGCCTGCAGACAGCTGCTAAGCTCATTTCTAAACTTCAGCCCCACTGCTGCACTGTCACCTTCCTGTTGTCAAAGAGACCTGCCATGTATCGCCTCGGTTTTGGGTTGCCATCTGACTCCACTTCTGCTCTGGTTGGGGTGGGAAGAATGCACTGTCTATTTTCTCATGTTCTTTGACAGCAGCACATCGTCTCCTTCCCACCTTCTGCCCCATGCAAGCCCCTCCATACAAACATGCACCTGCCAGCTGTCCCCCAAACCTGAGGCTGTTACCAGTTAGAAATGTATCGACGCCTTCAGAAGGAAAGCTATGTACGGTCTCAAACCAATGTACGAGAATAGCTGTGTAATTGCATTTTGTCTCCTTTCTCCCCACAAAATATAGGGTTGAAACCATAGTCCTGCCTGTTTTGGAGAAAGCTGTTTTCCAGTACCCAGCAGAATTGAGCCCAGTGGCCAGAAAACCCCCAGCCTCAGAGGTCTGATGGCCAGACTGCACCCGTGCAGAGAGTGTGACACAGTCTGCGTCACTCCGTGGTGAGCTGAGGGGTTTGCTCTGGATGAGAAGAGAGTTTGAGATAGAAGGTGAGAGCGTCAGTTCAAATCTAAACTAGCATCCTGAGCTTTCATGGCAAGACAGATCAGCCTTCGTCGCCCTTTTGTGTCCGCAGGTTGTATGGAATGGCTTGATTGTAGTAAATGGATGCTCATACATACCATGCAACTTCCTCTGGGGAAGTGTAACTATCACTTTGACTTGTGCATTAAGGAAACCTCAGAAATGGTCACAGCCATGTCAGAGAAGAAAAGCAGCATAAAGACAGGTGGTGCTACAAGCAGAAGAAATGACATTAGCATGAAAAGCAGATTAATCAGTGCAGTGATGGAGATAAATCTCTGATTTCCATTTTTGCATACAGATGTTCTCCATCATTGCTCTTCTTTCTGTCACTAGTTTACAATTTATAGCCCAGGTTATTCTTGGGTTTTATGTTTTTTCTTTATGTGGAGGACAGTTGATTGACTTTGAGAACATGGCTCTTGTTTGAAGCTGTTGAAAGTTTTGCAACACCGGAAGACTTGGTAGATAGGGACCATCCAGTGGAGAACATGTGGCTACCACAGGCTCAGTTTAGCCACAGGACTGGTGATGGCTCCCACTTTATCTAGAAATATATGCATTTACCACTGTCTTGAGAGAGAGAAGAGTGGTTCTGGAAACAAGCACAGATACCTCTGCACATACAGCAATAAATGCTGTATGTGCATTTAAATCTGCCCATCACCATAAATGACTCCAGGAAGAATACCTCTCTTTTGATGGCAAAAAAAAGGACACACCTTTCCAGATGGAGATCAATAGGCTCAGCATGAGCAATGGGACAGCTTGAACTTCCAAATATGTGTGCATTTGTGAAACTGAGAGCCACTGAGTCTTAAGATGGATGATTTCACCTCCTAACCTGGAAGAAGTGTTTTCAAGTTTGCATCCTAGTTCTTTCTCTAAACATGTGTAATAAACACTGACATAACTTATAATGCAAGAACATGCTTGAAAGTAACAATTAAACAAACAAACAAACAAAAAAACCAAAAGGGAAGGGGAAGTACTAGGGGTTCTGGGCAACTTGTACAGCATGACTGTATGTGTGGGAATGATACGGAAATTTTAATCTCTACTACTAGTTTGTTGCTGCTCTGGGAGGAAGGAACAACAACAAAAAACTGCCTGTAAGTACTTGTTGAAATAATGGCCCCATCAAACCAGATGTTGGCCAGATGAGCAGTCTTTGTATGTGTTCATATTCCCCTTGATAATATTTGATTTCTGTGCAAAAATTAAACCTCACTTAGTGCCTGCCTATGAACTGGCAAGCCTCCAGATTATTAGGACATTTTAACACTCTTATATTTTAAACAAAAAGCTCAAAAGCATTTGCTGTGCCTTTTTTTTTATAAGGATGCTTAGGCAAACAACGACAATAAAGAATTCAAGGGGCCAATCTTGCTCAAGTTGGCTCATATGGAAGGTCTTGCTGAGGAGAGAGTGTGTGTTATACTCAGATGTGTCATGTAGAGCTATGGCTCATGCTCTGAGCAGGAGATGCCCACTGAATTAGGTGGTAAGGCATCACTGAAGACTTGTTGACTTAATCTCTTGTCCATTAAGTGCCTTTCAGTGAAGCACGCCAAGTAGTAAACTAGTCATGATAACTTGACTTTTTAGCTCTTGCCAGACAAACTTAATTCTTATGCAGTAGCATGGAAAGCATTTTTACGATGAAGACTTCACAAGTCAAAATACTACTGTTTTTGTGACTCTGGATATCCCAAGGGTAAAAATCGAATGAGTCATTAAGTTCCTGAAAAGCAATATATTCATGTGGGTTTAAATATGTTCACAAAGCGAGCCTTTCCCTTTGTCACGACTGTCTCCCATTATGAGAAGTTTGGAGTCCTTCTCTGACAGTAAAGCTGCCACATCTGGGAGATGAACTCAGCAAACATGATGCAGCATCTCCTACTGTCCTCCAAGGCTTTCTCCTGAGTGTGTCACAGGATGTGTCACAAGACAACAGGGAAAATTCATCCAAGGAAACATTATGTCCCTACAGGTATTTTCTGGCTGGCATTATTGTATATTGATGGAAACTGGCATTCTGATTCATTGCATATATTTACATGAGCATGACTGGGTCAAAGTCAACGGAGTCAATGGTTTAGCATTGGTGCATGGCCTTTGGGAGATAACCATGAGACTTTGGGGTCTGATTTTTTCCAAACAGTAGAGAACCTTTGTTTCAAATTGTGGTGAGTGGAAACCCTAGTGCTTTCATAGTACTGGCCCCTTGGTGTCTCAAGCGAAACACTAAAACAGCAAGTTCCTGAAACACTGAAGGCACTAAAGTATCTTCTCAGTTCTTCTGAATATTTTGACATCAAAACAATTATTGGGCCCAAACCAAAGCCTACACTAGGAAACTGTGCTAAATGCTAGGAGAGGTTGCATTTTAAGTCCTATTCAAGCAAAGAATTGACCCAGTCCCTTAAAATAAGATTATGATGAGCTATTCACCAAAGAGACATTCTACCATTCAATTTCAGCAGACCTGTCAAGTGTTTGTATCCTGAAGTAAACTGTCCTTTTGTTCTTCATGGCTGGGGATGATGCAGTGATCATATCAAGTCCTGATGCTGGCTCACCTGTATGTTTATGTGAAAGTTCACAAATTCTGTCCATTTTCACTTCCATAGGTACTGTTAATACCAAATGAAGTGTTCAAGTGGTATTTGGATGCCTAATGCAACTTAGAAGGCCCATACCTGTATGTTGCCCATTGTGCTTTTCCAAATTAACTTCAAAATTTCTGGATTTAACCACTCTATGTGAAAACCAGTCCTTCTTCATGGCCTTACTATATGAAAAATCCGTGCTCCTTAAGAGTTTTGCGTGTAAAGTAGCACAGATTTTATACAGCATGTGTTTTATTTTGAGCAGACTCTACATTAGAATGCATCACTGTAATAGAACTCTTCTGGTTGACAAACGCTCTGGTGTAAATGATTTAATTTACTAGCTGAAGCATGAGTCTACATATTATTGTACTGATCAGTCATTGCATACTAAAATCACTCATCCTTAATGTAATGATTTGGTATCCCTACAGAGAATTTGAGTCATCAGAAAGTCATTAGATACAGTAAAAAATGAAAATTACTATTACACAGCAGTAAACACTATTAACTGTTAGTTAAAACAGCATTTAATTTAGCTATGCAACAGTTTACAAATTTCTGCAGTTTACTTAGTTCTCATGTAATTGTGACTACAAAGCTAATGCTTCCAGTGCCAATAGCATGACAGAAATATGGGGTGGGGGAAATATGACCAACTATTTCACCTAAAAGTGGAGCAACTACACGTTGTTACGGTGCACCATGTTAACCTTTATCTTAATGGTTCAGCCTTTTAAGTAGAAGCCATCACTTACTGTAGAGAAGGCAAGGAAGAACAGTATGGTTCTTTAAGGCATCCAGGTGAACTGTCCCTCCGTGGCAAGGATGGCGTGTTATTTATCCTCCTGTGGTAAATAGAAAGTAGAACGCAACAAAGTTCAGAGCTCTCTATGGTCTTCAAACTCTGGGAGTCTAGTACCTGGGCACCTGTGGTGGCTGGTTCATGTTGCCTCTAAGGAGCAAGATAATATTCTTAGGCAATTCTGAGCCTCCTGAACACTTCTTAATCTGAGCACACATCTTCATGGGTCCATGATTTGAATGCAAAATCCCATGCCCCTGGGATTTTGATTTCATCAAAGGGGACATTTTGAGTAAGGCCACAGTAGATTTAATTGCCAGGGATAAAGCCTTAAAAAGTGCCATTCAGTGTTTATGTGTGACATACAAGATTCACACAGATTTAATATTCTCCCGGTGCATCCAACATGACTGACACTTCCACCATGCCTGTCTCCTCTCATGCCTACGGCTAAATGTTACGACATTGCTCTAAACATGTACTAGTGTACAGCAAATGTGGCTTGCTGGGACAACGTGTAGTGTATGGTGAGGACTGTTTACCAGGCTTTTATTCCCTGTTAGGTGTAGGTCTAACACACGTGTGGGGATGTAAGCACATATTTGCTGAGGGGTGTCTTTAGCCTGGTGTCTGTAGCAGCTGAAAAACTGATGGATGTTTGCTTAGCAATAAAACACTCCTTTGAAATATCATCTGTTTTTACACCTGGATAATTGATGTACAGTTTCTACAGGAAAACAACATTCGCATTTCTTTAGGTTCTGGCATAATGGCTCTTGTGAGAAGTCACCCCTCCACCAGAAGACAGCAGGGCTGGTACAAGGGGACACGTGGCTCAGTGGGCCCTGCCTCTTCACTGCCTGGTTTTGCAGCTGAGGCCCCTAACCAGAGAGTTCCCACTGTACCCACTCAACCAGTGGGTAGCTGCCTTACTTAATGGAAGGAGAATCCCAAGCCAGGTGTGATTTCTAAAGCTAGAGCTGTTACAACCCTTCAAGCAATTCTCCTCTCTCCTCTCCTCTCCTCTCCCTTTTTCCTTTTTCATATCTGAAACTTGTGGCAAACCTCTGGGTAGAAACCATAACTCCCACATCCAGGATTAGCTCCTTAACCACAGGGCTATGGTTCCTTTCATGTTGTTTTCTTTTTGTCACACAATGTTGTGTAAATGTCAGGGGCTAGTTTTATTTATTCCAGCTGTAATCCACACAGGTTGCACAACGGACTGTCTTCTGCCATCCTGTAATTCATCTGAAGTTCCTGGAATAACACCAGAGGTGAATCTGACCCTTCACTTTGTGTACGCAGGTATATTCTTTGTGGGTACCGTGTATCTATAAGCCTGGCAAGTATTGATTTGATATGCAGAGGATCAAATGTATGTGCCTAGACTTCACTGATAAGATAGAATTATGCGAATTCTCTCATTTTCATATGTTTGAATGAAGAATTGGCTGGAGGGGCATTTTTTGTTGGTATCGTATGAATGTCTGGTGATACTTTTCAGTTAGCAATAATTACATTACATCTGCTGTGTACATAACAGGAAACTAATTCTTCTTATGAAGCTACAGTACATGGATATAGATTTTGAGTTTTGTACTGTTACATTTACTAACCACATAATTGCATATTTAGTTCTATTACACTAGATCCTGAAATGTTATGATGCAGGGTATAATTACATCATTTACTCTTGAAGAAACCCTCAAGATATAATATAAATAATAGGATTGCAGATTCATAGAAATTAGAGATGGGAAAAGAGCCTATTAGGTCATCTGCAACCCAGTGAGAAAAATTATAAACAGTTTGCTGGAGTGTATCTTATCATAGGCATTGATTGCCCTTTCTACCTCCTTGTGCTAGAATTCCCCCAGATCCTTGCAGAAGAGCTACTTGCTGGCATGGGAAAGAGATTGTGAGCTGGTGTCTCTGCACTGGCTGACAGCTATGTAGGAGAACTGGCAAAAACACCCTGGTTTCTCCCGGCAGTGGAAAGTTGGCCCAGAAATGCATGCAAAGGTGTCTTCTCTTCACCAGAGGCATCTAATCTAGGGGCTGCACTGGCGGACATAGGGATGAGGGCGGTTATATGTCCTGGGCTACTCTCTGCGCAGGACCTGTGCTGAGGTTTGTACTGGCCACATCATTCAGCTCGTCTTTAATTTAGACCCTGGTCTTTTCCTCGATGTGGTTATTTAATTGGAGTGTAGCTAGCAATTATAAAGTAACCACAAATATTAATAGCAGCTCTTATCCAAAATAGCTATCTCCTCTTCAGCCCTTTTTTCTTCCATAATGGACAGCGGCCTTCTAAGAGGTATGAAGGCTGGAGAGATGGCCATGAGCTGGTCCAGAAGTTGTCCAGGTTGCTTCTCAGGTTGGTACCCCTTTTCATAACTTTCTGCTCCCTCCTCATAGATACAGCTCCCTCCATCCTATGTTTTCTCACTCACTGGTTTTCTTCTTTCTTCTTCTCCCTTCACCTTCTTGTCACTCTTAGAGAAGCTGGTTCTCCCTTTTCTTCCCTCCTCCTCCCCTTCCTATGCACAGGAGAGACCAGCCTCAATGAGAGAGTGTGTAGGTAAAACCACTTTCTGAACAAGCTCGCTTAGGATGCATTTAGACTTGAGTAGAAAGAAGATAATTGTAACTGGAGTTCTATGGCTTCAGCCTGCTTAACCTTCGTTAGTTCTTACTGCAGGTACGTGAGGGAGAAGGTACTGCCACCATTCCTTCTCCTCATCCGTTGGTGTCTCTAGACAGAGCTCCAAAGACATGTTTTTCAGTCCCATGCTGTTTCCATTATCTCTCGCGTGCTGCTAGTGGGTTCATTGCTTACTGTCTCTCCTTCCCACAGCAGGGATGAGTGTGAGCCCTGGAGGGCCCTGCGGCACCTGACCTGGTGGAAAGCGGTCCTGCCATGACAACACACCCTGGGGGGATGTCTGCAGAGGCTGTGCCTCAGGGAAACCAGTCCTTTCCCCGGGACAAAACTTGTGGTGCATCAGGGGCTCTCATGGCATACTCCTGCCCACCTCCACATGCTGGGCTGGTGGGCGGCCAGTGATGCCTCTCCTTCTTTGTCCTATCTGGGGGTCAGACCTAACCTTGCTGTGGAGCTTCATGATTTCAGTCACTTCAGGGAATCTCTGCTAGGGATCTGGCCCTTTCTTACTTGATCATGAACCAGCGGCGCAGCATTCCTGAAGGATGATTGCAGTGATGAGGCAATTAATTATAAAGCTGACTTAACTTCGTGCTCAGGTTTAAACAGGTTTGCATCACTAACATTCCCCTGGTAATTGCTTTTAAAGGAGCAGAATGTGCTGTGAAGTAAAAACCATCCGGGTAGATGTGGCTGGGTAGATGTGGCTGTGCAAAAGGGCAAGGGTGGCAGAGGCAGGGAAAGCCAGGAGCAAGGACTCAGTTCCCAGTGAGCAGGGCAGCAAAGGGAGACTTCACGGTTTTCAGTTCAGTGTCAGTGGTTGCACTGTGAGCTGAGGAGCTGATTCTGTGGAGGACGGGGTCTGGTTTGGTATGATGAGCCAGGATGACCCTCCTTGAAGTCTTGATAGACCTGGTATCATACCAACAACTGCAAAGATGCTTTGGGAAGATTACTTCTTCCTGGTGCCTTCCAGCATGAAGAACCAGATGAACGTGACTCTCGAGCTCCATGGAGGCAAGAACCATCACTGCTAATAACCAATGACTACATGCAAACATGGAAACATGCGGATGCCCCTCACTTGTGGCAGTCACCCCTTTTAATATTACAGACCTTTTTTCTGCCACAAAATGGTTTAGTGTGATGGAGTCAGTTAATGATCTTTTACAAAAAAGAAGCAGGAGCAAAACGTACTAGCAAGAAAAAAGGCAGTTGGAGGCACAGGAAGCATGGGAAAGTGCGTCTTTCAGATTATTTTATGCCACTGTAACCAGTATCTTCTGCTGCTATCCTTTGGACTTTCTAACGTGTTCTGAAAGCTTGTCTTTAATTAGCGTTTCTGTGGAGCCTTTACAACAGTAAGTCCTCTGTAGCCCACAAAAGTTGATCACTTCACTGAGAGCCGCATGTCTGTATCTGAGCAAAGTTAGGCCCCTGTAAAAAACCATAAAATTACTTTGTGCCAACATCAGCCCTTAGTGGTTTTCAGAGATGGACTAAAGAGAGTTGTTCCAGATATCTGAATGTAACAAAGAGTAAGTTAGGGCCCTGCCATCCATTGAGATTAGAATGCACTGTACTTCTGATTTCAGGCTGTGTTTTTATTTAAACCCTACCCATAGATGTATGTAATAAACACTAGTAGAAACTAATTTGCATTCTAAAACCTATTAATTTAATCATACTCATTATATAAGTCAACCAATAAATAGCAAGTAAAGCAAGCAGAGTGAAACAACAAAATGAGCTAACCAATCCAACTTAAATAATGACAAGCACTGCAATCTATAACAAAAAATCACGCAAGTTAACACTTCAAAAGCATTTACCATTTCATCCAATAAACATACAATGCATTCCAGTCTATTAAGTCTTTCATACTTGGTGTGACGAAAGTGTGGGATGAATAAAAACAAGTCCTTACGGGCAAAATTGAACCACACATGGAAAGGCTGGATAAAATCTTCCCCATTCTTTCAGTCCTATGGAAGGAGGAACTAGAAGAGCCACTGGGTAGAAAATGTGTGTTTCTCTGAGGCAAAGAGGGATAGCAGAACCATGGATCCTGGGAACGAGTCCAGACATGATGTGTCAACACCTTGATATGGAGGATGCTGTGTTGCTGTTGTGGTCCATGAGACTGGAAGAGCAGCTGTTTTCAAAGTTTTGCAGCCCGCCTGTGGGGAGGAACATCTTCTCTGCAATGCTTTCAAACCCAAACATAAACTGGGAGATTTCACCCCAGAGAAAGCACAACTTGGTACTTGGGGCAGAGTATGAGACATTAGCGAATCTGGGTTTTGGACCTTTTGCCTGTGGTGTTTTTCTGGTGAGAAATGTCACTAGGCTAATGCTTTTTCTAAAGCCTAAACTTAGTTGCAAACCTAATGGTTCTGGTGCTACTGCTCCAGAGAGGCAAAAGTGACTGTTACACACAACAAAGGTAGCAGCATCATTAGCGAGACACAGGTCAGATAGGACTGGAGAACCTGGCGTCTTTTGGAGAAACTCTGATGGTGGAGTGCCTTGCATGACAGAAAAACAGGAGTTTATAGTTAACACATGTATATTTAAAGATCATACCTTCCAAACACACCAGATTGCTGTTGTCTGCTGCTCACTCCTGCCCTGCTTCCCAAAGCAGTGGTGACCCCTTTGGCCTCTGCGGGCAACTCCACATCCTTCAACAGCAGCATCAACTCCATGTGTCATAGACAAGGCACAGTCCATAGTGCATCCGCAGATGGTTAAGAAAAGGACTTTGCTTGCAGGGGTTATACAGCCCTTGGACTTCCTTCCAGAGCTGTGTCTATGGTTTCGAGAATTTATCCTCATTATTTCTCTCTGAGCCTCTCACTCCAATTTCCTTCTGTTTCCAAAAATCAAACAAGTCCTGAGTGCTATGACTCCTCCCCAAGGGAGGAGATTTACTCTTTTGGCAAGAACCACCCACTGGCCAAGCACTTGCATAGGTCAGTTCCTGACTAGTAAAGCCTATAAATAAGTTTGTTTAGAGATCTGTTGATGCCCCTGGGAAACTTTACATCAACACATCTGTGCAGAGGCAGCTCCAGGCCTATGCCTCTCTCATTCCTTTTATTTTTAGAGACTTATTCCCAAGAACAGCAGACTTCTTTCTTGGGGCCATATTTTTTAAAGTGGTCCTATCTCCTCATCCAAGTGTGAAACTATAATAATAATAATAACAACAACAACAACTAATGATGATGATAAGAGTAATACCTTTCACTTATGTGTTTCTCATTGCTATGATTTGCATTACATCAGAAATGTACAATAGGGGCTCTCTGCCAAGCAGATAACCAGTGTTGACCTGAAGAAGCTGTGCTCCAAGACATAAGCAAGCTCCAAATAAAAATACACATGCAAAATTATATACACTCACATATATGGACTCAATCTGATTCATCCAAAGAGATGAAAGCAGTTGGCAAACAGCAATTAACTCATTTTCATGCAATAGATAAGCATCATCTTTCTATCTGATGGACGAGGAAGACAAGTTAAATGACTTGCCCAAGGTTACACAATGCATCAGGGCAGAGCTTGGAAGCAGTATAAAGGAGTCCTCATTCCCTGATCTAACCTTCCTCTTCTTGACTTTCATCTGAATTTTCAGTGTACAAAAGAACAGACTTTCAGAAATGTGCACACGCATACACATACGCTTGTAAACCTGGAAGATAAAAAGACATTAAGGTTGGGCTCTAACTGCATATGGTTAGCAAACTCCCCTTGAAGATCTGTATGTTCTCCGTGGCCTCTTAGCTTGTTTAGTTTAAAAGGCTGGAGCCAATTAGCATTTGATTTTGAGTAACAAATTTTCTGTTCCAACAGAAATGAGATGTGTGCCTCTCTTGATGTCATAATTCTCAGTTTTAATGTCACTGGATTTTGGCTTTGGGTACAGAAGAAGCAAGAGTTACCAGTGAACTGCTAAGGGATGCTTTTCTTAACAGCAGGGAGATTGCAACCATTTAAGCTGCTTCCCTTTTTTTGGTGTCTACCTAAGAGGTGAGCACTCACTCATAGCAGTAAATTACAGAGAATTCTTTCACTTCCGTAACATTATCTACTCAAAGATCTTTAGGAATATGATGCACTAATTGAGTATGACACCACTGCTATCAAGGTATATGGGGCTTCTCCATATTTTAAAGAGGAAAAAATTATAGAAGGATATTTGAAGGCCCGCTTGTTAGCAACAGTGTTATGTGAATGGTATGTGTGGGTGTAAAGAGCCAGGCATATAAATGTAATAGTCCACTTCCAGGGACAAATTGGAATATGCACATAAGGCAAACTATTGTACCCAATAGCTGTGAAATTTAATATCACACACCTAAGTGACTTACCCAAGATCTCAAAGGAAATCTGTGGCAGAATCGGGAAAGCGTCCCGCTCTTGTTCTTGAGCCACAAAACCACTCTTCCCTTTGAACCTCCAATCAGTCTCTTCTTTGATTTAAGGTTGACTGAGATGAGCTGATTAAGTTTCCATGTATCATCTGGAAGCTTCAGAACAGGCTTGTTTTGCTAGACATTCCCATCAGCCCCCAGAGTTTCAGGCCTTTTGATTATAAAATGCTTTTTACGTTAGTCTTCATGGAAACTCCCTTTTTCTTTTGTTTTAATCATTTACAAGCTGGAGCCTTGCCAATTTATGTAACATGGTCTCATCCTACTCATTATTTCATCATACTCCTGCCAGATCTTTATTAAATATATTTCTTCCCCCCACCTTTAGTAAAAAAGGGATGGGTGCCTGGGAACCTGGATATGCAAAATGAGTGGGAATTAAGATTTTTTTTTTTTCTCTGGGTTTTTCAACCCCTTGCTTTCCAGACTCAGAAATATCAGTGAGAAGAGTTACCTTCCCCAGTTGTGGGAGAGCAGTGCCTGTCAATTTTAGGTGGGTTATTAGTGAGAAAAGGATCTTACCCTCCCAAACTCCATGGTTCCCACTAAGAGGGAGCCAAGCCACAGACTATGAGATCTTATTCATGGTTCTAGAACACAAAATCTGTACAATTTACTCTATAGGTCAATGGATCGGGATTTTAGCTTTCCTAAATATCTCCCAAGCCTAAATACCTCCCAAGCCTTTTGTACCTGCAGTTCAGATACTTTTGGTTTTCCTATCCCATTTCACTGCTTTGATGCTTTACTTTCTTTCCCATCTCATCTCTTATTTTTAAGGCATATGCCTCGCTAACTGAAAAAGCTACATAACTCCCTGTGATTTTTACCACCCACACTCACCGCATTGAATGCCATGAGTACAACAACTATAATGTGATACTGAGAGCTATGCCCAAGACATCCTCAAGGGACATAGAGGTGCTCTTGACTTGTCTGGAGAGTTCAGGGAGCAAGGGCACTGGACACAGCTGAATCCTGCCCATGAAGCTTGGCCGTGGTGGTTGTCCATCTGTAAGGATTTGTTTGAGGAGTCCTCTTGTCTTATAAAGACCCATCTTGGGAGGAAGTAGTCACAGGAGGGTAGCCCAGGGCTGTAGGCTGTGTTGTACATACTTGATAAGCCAGACTTTTCTTTTTGAGTTTTCTTTTTAAGATTCAAACAAAGCCATCGAGACATGTGTGATTCCATACTCCATGGAGCTATTTCTGGACCAGGCAATTTCCTGACAGTCATGTCCTTGAGTAGATCACAGGTCCCAGTCTGCCCCTGTAACTGCCCCACTGTCCTCTCTGTTCAGACCCAAGCATATGTGGCTGCCATGGGATCCTGTAACAGCTCCCTGCTGACAGCTGCTAGCAAGTGATGGGCCCACTAGCCTTTCCCAGATATTTTTCTCTGCTGTGGCCATTGTCCATAAGAGGCTTTCCCCTCCCATGCTTGCGTCCCATGGGCATAAACTGTTTTGCTTGTTCCCAGGATGAGAGGTTTTTGATGTATTTTGCATGTATTTTGAACCATGAGGTTTTGTACAGTTACACTAACTTGTGGTTTCCTATGCGTGTGAGGTTCTCCTTACCCCCAGTGGTTTTCCTAACCTTTCATCAGTGATAGCTATCAACTTCTCATGGTTTGAAGAGAACAGGGGCTCCCATTACTTAAACTTTCTGCTGTGCTGCAAACTTTTTAACAAACGACTTTCACAAACTTTTTTCCCCGACTTGATGGACACCGTTTTAGTGTTCAGAAGGGGACTTGGCACTGGGGAATCCAACCATGCCTTATTTAGTGGAGGTGTTGATTGCATATTGTACGAGATCGTCTTGAAAAACATGCCATGTGTACACATACTACAGCATGGTATTTTCCTTGTGTCATTGGCAATGTGCTGTCAGCTGAGATGAGGACCCTGGGTTGGTCTTTCAGGGGTATTCTCCTTGGGATCCCTACCCCCAACCCTCACACGTGGCTTATTTCAGTGCATTTCAAGTACAAACACAACTGCTCTTCAGAAGTACTTTTATGAGCCTCAGGGGTAAGTCATCTCTGGCAGGGATGATTTAGCAGTATGCCTTCGAGAAGGTGAACTCCAGCAGAGGCAGGGAAACGACCCCAAACCTCTCATGAAGGTGGTGGCAGATCTTTTAACGCAGATCCTGGGAGCTTCTTCTCACCCCCTCGAACACAGACCCAGGCAGAACTAGGGGATGCATTTCAGGTCTCTATAGCCCACGTTGTATGGGAGGCTTGTGAAAATAATATAAAATGTGTTGTGTGCTAGAGGTAAGTGCCCATCACTGCCAATCGAAAGCATCAAAACCTGGATGCTTGAACTGCATTCAGGGGGATGGGGCAGGCTGATGTGTAGCCTGATGATTCTAAGGCAATGGGGGAGACCATGCCATAAAAATAACACTATGTGCTCATATCCTAACAGAGAGGGGGAAGAAACCATCTCAAAGATCTTTGTCTCCATGGGAGTGCTCACTGGAGGCAGAAAATTGTGCCAGCAGGCTAGTGAGTGCTGGGAACAAAACCTCAAATAAAATACAATTGGGATATCCAAAGGTCTGTAGCGAAACACAGGTTGATCGGCTGGAGGGAGGAGAGTGAACGTAGGGCCCTGTTGCTGACAGAAACTGTATTGAAACTATGGTTAAACTGGTGCCATATCAGACTTGGTTTCTGTCTCATTTCAGAAGTGGCTCGGGAAATAGGAAAAGATATTGGGATAGCAAAGGTACCGCTGCTCTTTCCCAGCTTCGTTTCTCACTTGCCTTCTACTTGGCTTTATAGTAATTGCTGATTTTGTGCTCAAATTTTGTCTTAATTTGTGGAATTAATGGTGTGGAAAATGTGAATTTCTGAGGATATGCAGCAAAGTGACATAGGAAGTAACTTTTTCAGGAGTTGTGGTTTTTGCAGCGTTCTTTGTTACTTTGGCTCAGACCTGATAGCGACGTTGTTTGTGGCTTTAACATCTTCAAAGCACTTGGCAAATTGGAATCTGAATACTGAACCATGTGGTGGAAATACCTTTCAACAGTCTCGGTGTTTGGGAGGGGAGGAACGTCAAGATTGGCCTCACGGTTTATGTTTCCAAAGATGGCTTTTACTTTTTGGTGCTCAGCTTTTGGATGCCAAGCTCGCAGGCCAGCTCTTTGGCTGTACTGAGCAACCACGAGAGTCGCTGAGTTTCTGCCAGGATGCTGAGTGTGGTGTCCCATTACAAGCACAGCCCATTTATTAAAGCTGAACAGCCTCTAAATAAGGGTATTTTATGGGATATATTTGAATATTTAAGTCTATAAAATTTCTCCAAGCTGACATTGAGAGACAGTTTTGCTTCCACATGTGGTCTCACAAGGAACTGGCAGCGGGTCCTGGGAGAGGGACAGGACTGGGAGTGGGACAGTCAAACCCCAGGTTTTCCAGAGGTGATGGGGGGCAGAAGAGCATGGACAAGCAGCCAAGCAAGGGCATCCCAGTGCATGGGTAAAGGAGCAGCAGTTGTGTGGACATAGCTGGCAAGAGGGTGTTTTCCCAAGCCAGCTCTGCATCGGACAGCTTATCAAACTGAAGGAAATTGCTTCCAGTGCAGACTTTGGGGAGAAGCGGTTGTTTGAATGCGGGGACAGCTCAAAGAGAGACTTTGGTGGAGGTCTATGGAGCTGGGTGTATTTTAGCTACAGACCCATCCTGAAGCCACGGCTCCGGTTTGTCCTGAGCCTAGGATCCCAGTGCAGGCTCGGCGCTTGCTCTTTGACGAGTGGTAGTCCGCAAAAAATTCATCTCGCAATTTTAATACTCACATCGTTGTTGCGCAGCGTGGCTCTAGAGGTTTGCAGCAATCTTTCGGGAGGCTCCAGATCAAGTTGTAGTGGTTAGTTACGCTATGCAATGGAGCAGCACTCACACAAAACCAACATGGCAGCTGGTGCTGGGGTTTCATGGACACATAACAGCCCAAATGCCAAAAAGACAAGGGGAAAAAAAAATCTATTTAGGCAATTTTTTCCTCTCTATAGGAACTTAGTCTGTCAGCAGCATAAACACTTGCAATCATGCACTTCCTAGGATGCATGTGCTATCGAAAAGGGAGGTGTTAATTGCTGTGCTAATTACAAGATGATTGCTTTGCACTTGTTTTGCACTTGCAGGTGATTAAATTTTTAACGAAGCATATTACTTGGCACTGTTAGCACAGTTAACACATTTCTCTCTCTCTCTCCTCCCCCCTCTCTCTCTCTCTTTTTTTTTTATGCCTTGGGAGAAGTCCCACGCTGCAGACCCTTCGCTGGCTGTGATGTGCTGTTGTGCTTGGAACAAGCCTCTGTTTCGGCTGTCGGTAGTGGTACCCCGGCTTCCTGCTCAGAAAGAGCAGCAGCCTGTTATCATCAGGCTCAGCATGACGGCGCCGGCCAGATGCGAACGCAGAACCCACCAAGGTATTAGCTAAAAATTAGGCAAGGCTGCTGATGCCAGTCTCCCAGATTTCATTTAAAAACTATGCCAGCTCGAGCCAGTCAGGCGGCAGCGGCGGAGGGTGTGCGGGAAGGTGGAGAAAATGACAGCAAGTTCCCCGTGATTTATTTCTGCTTTGCCGAGCGGGCTCCCAGCTGAACGAGAGCAGGGGAAACTTGCATCTGTTCGACAGGCAGGCTCGTATCTCTCTGATAAGGCAGCAATTACACGGCCCAGCGAGGCTGCAGGACCAAAGGAGAGCTGGGCAAACCAGCACATTGGATTTATTGACAAAGGCGATTTAGGGTGAAGGCAGCTTTACCTTCCTGTTCGCTTCCTTTGCAAGTTCCCTGCAAACTTGTTGATTCTGATGGGTTTGAGCTCATCGATCCTACACGAATGACGATTGATCCTCAGTGGACGTTGTCCAAACTGCTGGATTGCTTTTGAATTGCTTGGCACTGTGGGCCTTTGGAAACTGTCTGGTCTATTTGTTATGGCAATGGAAACTTATTGAGGCTCTTGGGGTCAGGCGGTATGAGTGGATTGAATGGTTGCTGGTATTTATATATTTATAAAAAGGGGGTGTGATCTAGTCCTGGAAAGGGCTCTTCACAAGAAGAAGCCAAAAGGTGTCTAGTGTTTCTGTTTAGGGATGACATAAGTAAAAGGAGGGAAACTAGGAGGACAATGAGAAATACTGAAAAGGCTAGAAAAGATGATCTCATTTAGCCGTTTTTTCAAAATTCATGAGCAAGAGTCACTCAAAAAGGAAGCACAAAACGGAAAAAGAAGACTTGAAACCGATAAGGAAATATTTTTAGACAACACTTAATTAACCCTGGGAACTTATTACCACAAAATACCACTGAGCCCGAGAGATTAGCAGGATCCAAACCGGACTAGACATTTGTATGGAAAACGAGAACTACATTAGACTAGATTAAAAAAAAAGTACAAGGGATGCAAACTCTCATGCTTCACGGCGTTGGGAAACAGCTAGTTGACGAGGAGTAAGAAGAACCTTCCCCTATAGGCAGATCATCCCGTGATGGTTAATTAAGAGGGGGAAGGAGGGGTTCTTGCGGTGTCCTGGGAGGCAGCTGGTCTCAGCCACTGGGAGGGACGGGCATGGAGTGCATCAGAACAATGGCCTGATCCGGCACCCGGCCATTCCTTTGTTCCCACGCGGCATTGTTCTGCATCAGGGCTAGGCCAGGGATACCTTTTACAAATAGAAAGGGGGGATCCAAGCAAAGAGACTGCAAGGAGGCTATGCGAATGCTCCTGGCATAAATCTTTGCCTCTTGCGCACGCACGCATCCGGTGAATTAACAGGAACAAAGGAAAAAGTGGCTGCCGGGATTGTTTACATAATATGAATTAAAAAGGGCCTGGGAACACCTTCAGCATGAATTAGCTGAATTCATTTTGACTAAATGTTTGCAAACCGTTTTTAGCCACATGTGCTGAATTTTACTGCGTCCAGGCACAGGCAAGCACACCTTGACGATGAGTGAAATCCTGAAGGATTTGGGACAGCAGGTCTGGTCCCCAGGGAGCTGAGAGATAAGACTGAGGGATGGCACCCACAGTGGCAAAGCGCCCTGTGCCCTATAGTTGATTTGTGTTTAGTATTAAGTGTTAAAAGAAACTGCGGCCTTCCCATTCTGTCATGATTTGGCAAGTTCAGTCTAGAAGTTCATGGACACTGACCCTTACAGATTAAATATAGATAATGTAAATAGATTTGCCCATTGGCATTAAGGGGCCAAACTTAAGCGCATAAGCCGCACACTTTTTGTGCCACATAATTGTTCACATGTCGCTGTTCACATAATCGGAGGACTAACAGTCCAAGGGGGAATGAAAATGACAACGGGAATATGTTTTCTGCAAAGCTGGAGAGTTTGCATTAACAATTTAGGATGGTGGCAAGGCTCTCTTTAATGTTTCATGAATTCTCTTGGCCTACAAATCACAGCCCTTCACCTTTCCCACCCTGTTGGCCACATGGCCCTGCAGGCAGGTCTGTCAGGCAAGGAGCAAAAGGCGAGCAGCGGGATAAAAACCTGCAAGCCCAAGTCCAGGCCCTGCAGGAGGGGGTGTCTGTGTGTGTCCCCGCTCTATGAGGGCTGAAGAGGTGAGGAGTAAGAGGCGGGGGTGGCTACAAAGCCCAGGGACTTCAGCAAAACCTCTTCAATCGCAGGATCGGGTTTTGCTTGACTTTTCTGTGCCAACTTCAATAGATGTGAATTGATATCGCTTTTAACTGGCAGGTTTCATTATCTGCAATTTCATTGAGACCGATATCTGCTAAAGGACCACTGACTGTTTTTTTTATTTTTTGCTTAATGGGTTCAATTATATCCGTAGAAAACCTTGCCATTTTTTCCCCCACCAAACTTCATATTCTAGTCTATTACTCACTGTCTGTCTGGCCCCCATCGTGCTTTCACTGCAGATGTCATAACAGAAAAGAGATGAACAGGCAGCTCTTACTTCCCGATAAATTAATGTGCTGCAGTCTAATTCATATCCCAAATGATAAAGTTAACAACAGTTTGCAAGCCTGTCACATAATCTAAAAAATTCAGATGGATATTTTTCCCCCCTCGTGTGGGAGGAAAAAGCTGTTTCGGGGATGAGCGGTTATTAATACGTTTAAGCTGCAGCAGAATGTCATGGAAATGGCACAATTAATTCATCCGCCGCCTCAACCCAGTGACGAAGCCACTTTTATTGGGAGCAACCTATTCGGCAGGCTGCCGGTCGCCGTGCTGTTCCCGGGGCTGCTGCAACCCGTCCTCCTTCTTTCGGCTGCTTGCTCCAGCTGGGCTGGGGAGCCCCGCTCAGCTGCCAGCCTTTTGGGGCAAATTTCTGCCATGCTCTTCGGGGTCAGTCACCTGTGGCTCTCCCACACTCCCCAGCATGTGGTTACTGGGACGTGGAAATGGGGGCTGGGCAAAGCCTGCTCCAAATCTGCCGTGCCGCTCCAGAAAACTCCGGGTGCGGCAGCCCCAGCAGTACGCCTTCCCTGGGCAGGAGGCAAATTAATTTGCAGACTTGCACGGTAGAAGTCCCCAAGACTTGCTGCTGTGTGACAGGCGGGGAGGGGTGTGTGTGTGGGGGGCTTCCCGACATCTGCCTCCTGTACAGTTTCACTGGGGAAAGCGGTGGGCAGAGCTTCCCTCTTCACAGAGAGCAGCACACGTATACGGGGGTGAGCATCCCAGGGATGGATCCTCAGCCGAGGGGAAGTGGATTAGCTCCTTAAAAATTCATGGAGTTGAGCCAGTTTACACCAGCCGACCATTGGGCCCTTAATGTGTAAGTGCCTGCGGGAGCTAAATATGAAAAAAAGGTTTTTTTGGATAAACTCTACAAATAATGGGAAGTTACCCTGATTTCTTGGTCTGGAATTCTTACAAGAATGTTTCCTGTAAGATTTTCCCTCTGTCTTTCTCCAGCCATACCAGATATAATGGGAAAAGACTTTTATCCTAATATTTTTCAGCGATTTAAACCACAATGCAGCTGTGCAGAAGAATGAGGGAAAAAAAATAAAGGCAATAATGAAAACTGCAAGTTTTGTGTGCTGGAAAGTCATCAGCTGAGGTATAAGGGCATGGGAAGAGTACGAGGGATGGAGAAATCTTTATATCAAAGCTAAGTTGCATATCCTCGATTTCAGTGCTTTGGTTTGCTTTTCTTGTCAGTTCTACAGGTTATTATTTTTTTTTTGTTTTTGCTGATGGTAGGCATGGCTGACATGAGACACAGATCTGAAGTTTACATTGCTGGCATTAGGCTGTAGCTCCCTTTTACTTCCACCTGCAACCCCACTTTGAGACGTGGGCTAAGAACACTTTCAAGGTGCAAATATGTGGTGAGCAAGGAGAGAGGGCAGGTAGTCAGCATTGGAGTGTTAGCTGCAGTTACTGAACTGGTGGACTGAGAACTCCAGAAGAAAATGAGAGAGCAGCTTGCTGCAGGACTCACTTGGGAAGCTGGAGGAATACTACAGTAGGCAACAGCTTTTTCGGTGTACGGGCTCCTGCCCTCCTAGCCAACTACCAAGTGTGTGGGCAGCGTGGGCCAAAACAACCTCCTCCAAGCCTGCTTGAGGTTCATCTTTCACTTCAGAATGACCTTTGCTGGATGTGGCGATGGTAAGACCATGCATGGACTCTACCCCTCTTGCTCCTGTTTTGGGAGCACCAGTGCTACCTTCGTGCTCCCTCAGCACAAGAGTTTCCACCTGAAAAGCGAATGGGAGGCAGAGGTGTGTGGGGGTGTCCCTTAAATGAAGTGCCACCCATGAATGACCAAGAAATGTTTCGTTCACCCAGAACAGAATGAATTCAACCAGGGCTGAGCAAGTATAATATCTCACCACTATGGGACATGTACCTACATCTAATACAATGAAAACCACAGGCGCTGACTTTAAGGATGTTTCCCTCTTTAGGAGACACTGACAAAGGCCACCTGTTGTTCAGGAGTTTAATGGTCTCTGGACAAGGACCTTACAAGTTGCCCCTTTTCCTCTTGAGTGGTTCTGCTGCCAAATAGGGGAAGGCAAAGCTTATTCCTGAGGTTGACCTATTTCTGAGGAGCAGCTGCAAGCCAGGGTAATAATCCACTTATCTGTTGAGAAACCCACAACAGCACCTTACAGACAGGCCCCGTCTCGCAGAGCTCTGGTTCAGCAGCCCGTAGGTGGGTGCTGATGGCCTCCCCCATCGTCCCCCCTCAGCTGCCCGCAGTGTTTGAGATGAAGGTTTGTCCAAAAGATGGGGTGGTGTGGACTACTGAAGCCTTTGCTTGAAATTTTACCTGGTGGTGACTTTGACAGAAAACCTTACAAAATACCCAGGACTGAAAAACTAAAAAAAAAAAAAAATAAAAAAAAATAGCAGAATATTGCGGGGAAAGTCTGTCATTAAAACATCTTCAGAGCCTGACAATGTTGTCACCAAGCAGTCACCTGAGAAAGCATTGTCTGATGCCTTGCAGTTTGAAGATGGCAATGGCTGAGGGGTGAGCAGTGTCCCCACTGTCACACCTTGCTGCCTTGCTAGGTGGAAGTTGGTGGAGGACAGGCCAGCCCTGGTGCCCAAATGCTGCTGTGTGTGGGCAGCAGTGTCACCTCCTCCGGTATCATGACAAAAGCATGATGCTGGAAGGAGAGACGCGTGCAGCCCTGTACAAGGCCGTTTAGCTCTTTAGTCAGGTGCCACAGCTGCATTGCTGTCTTGGTTGGTTTCCTCACAAACCTCGCGTTAGGTGTGCTCCTGAGGTCAGAGCAGGTATCAGTTCTTCCTCCTTGAGGGCCTGGGTGGGAGAGCGGGGAGGTGGAGACCTGTGGTCTACATACCGCTGGAGTCTGCGGTGAGTAAGCTGTTCCTTACTGACCAGGGAACGCACGCAAGCAAGGGACCTGCTCAAGCCTACTGAGAGATCTCACTGCTACTACCGCATAACTCACGTCGGTTCTCACTTATTAGCAAACCTTTCCCATATCAGGAATGAGGCAACTCTCACTCACCCAGTTAGCCGTGTCTTCCAAGAGCCTTCCAGGCAAAGAGTGAGGTCTTCCAAGAGCCTTCCAGGCAAAGAGTGAGGTT
The DNA here is from genome assembly GCA_013400135.1 of Rhinoptilus africanus. Lineage (NCBI taxonomy): Eukaryota > Metazoa > Chordata > Aves > Charadriiformes > Glareolidae > Rhinoptilus > Rhinoptilus africanus. Next base: position 724,095 of record VXBO01007654.1, on the reverse strand, counting down.
CTCCACTGTGCTATTTGAATACTTTTGCTGAGATTTCCCTGGCTAAAAATTACCTTACCCCAGGGGATTCCTGCGCCTGAGGGACCATGTAGCGTTCTGCTGGGCATGCCAGCTGAGCGCTGGCAGAGGGTTAAGACTAACTCCTCTAGCGGGGTTGGTGACCTATGAAGAAGAAAGTGTGTGTATCTGCAAAGAGCGTGGAGTTTGTTATATTTTGTATTTCAAGAACCATACTACAGTTTATCCAGGACACATTTCTGCCTCTTCCCCTTTTGTAAAAAAACCAACCCCACAACGGCTATGGAGTAAGAAAATGTTACAGATTCTGGCCACCCATATTTTTTTAAGTACTTTGGGTGAAGACATTCCCAAACTGCCTGGGAATCATCTCTTATAGACCAGCTGATCTTCAGCTCCATCCCACTCACTCAGACAAATAATTTCAAGCATTGTGGGATGGCAGGACATAAGAGGCAGGGAAAAGCACTCTGCTGTCTTTTCCCTTTCTGCATTAGAGCATTTGTCCCTTCTGGAGAGAGGTGGAGTGGGGTACTACACAGGCCACCCGGGCCACTGGAGTATTTGGATTTTGTGGTATGCTCATTTCCTGTACTTAGGTGCAACATAGGTTTGGTGGTGGTGGATTTCCTCTATATTCTTGACAACTAGAAAAAAAAAAAAAAAAAGAAAATTCAGAATTAGAAATGCCTTCTGTTTCCCCCCACATCCCTGTTTGTGGATGGCATGGCTGTTTGGGAAATCTCAGTATTTAGAATGGATCCAGCTGTTAGTGCTGAAGTCACAGAAACCAAAGCAGAGCTGACTGCTTCAGACAGCTGATGAATCAGCAACGGCCAAAGTTAAAAAGCTGCAAGTCACCAGACTGATGGGAAGATATGTGTAGGATCCAAACCTGTTGAATGCGAGCACATTAAATAGTACAATCAGCCATTGTGAGGATTTCATAAAGATGGGCATGTTGCAAAAGGGTTGCTTTGGTGTTTGTCTTTTGCATAGAAATCCTTTATGAATACAAAACACGATTAAACAAATAGTTCCATGAGCATCAGAAATAATGAAGCCTGGTTTCCAATAACTCCTTCCTGTGTGGATCCTCTCCTGGCTGAGAGATGGATCTCATTAGCTTTTTCCTCAGTTGGCACTTGTAAATTCTTGCATCTTCCTGTCTGATTCTTTTCATAGAACTTATAGGGACACTTCTATCCTACTTCTTGGCTTGGTTGAACCCAGGTGACAGGCTCAAAAGCGACTGGGCGAGATGAGGGGGCAGATAGGTCTAACCATGGGGTACCCCCCATGTGTCCCTAGGAAGTCGGACTGACCATTGCTGGGCATACCCTTAGCAGACTTTATCCGTGCCATGGCTCTGCACTCTCCTGTGCCCTCCCAGAGCAATCAGGACGTTCAGTGGTGAGGAAAGTGTACAACATACCCCTGTCCTGTTGTTACAGGTAGAGTGAACCTGTCTTTGTACGTGGATGGCGTCCATACTGTCAAAGTTTCTGAGATGTTTAGAAAAGTATGGAGGCTAGCCTGGTGATAGGCATCCCTTTAGGTCAAATTTTCAGGAGCATCAGGTGATATTTCCACCCCCTCATCTCCCATTGACAGAGAGCCTCGGTGCGGATATCACCCAGGAGGTTCAGCCTGGCTGCCCTTTTGTCTGCAGGACCCTGCGCGGAAGAACCTTTCCGTAACAAATTCACATCACGCTCCAGCAGAGGAGAAAGAAGTAGGTTTCCTTTGTTTCTTGAAGCCAATAGGAGGGGCATGCCTACATCAGAGGACAAATCCATTTTGCGAGCTGTCCGCAGGGTACTCCTCCAAGTGCAGGAGGCTGCTGAGCTACAGAGGTTCTTCATCTGCAGCAGCCCTGGAGGAGCCCTTACAGATCCTCTGGGGGCTCTGAAGGTTGCCTAGATTTCCCAGGATGGGAACTCAGGAAGATAAGCCAGCCTTTTAATCTTATTTTTTTAATTAAAGAGGTTGATGACATAAGCTATTCTGATTGCTGGTGATGAGTTGTGGGCCAGTAAAAGATTGGATTCAAATTTGAGTCCTTTATAGCTGAGACATATCTTTCTGGTCCCTGAAATGGCGCGTGCATTTTTATTTCTCACTTTCTTCAGGCACATAAAAGCATTTCACTCTGGAACACAGCAAGTACAATGTGATGAGACCACATTGTTTCATCAGATGGAAACCTGTGTAATCTCAAGTGATCCCCACTGAAGTTAAAACAGACACAGAAGACCACATTTTCATTAACTTGTGAATAGACACATATTTTACAACAGTAGTTTGAGTTTGGAAGCGAGTGCCATCTGCAGTGTAGGGGCATCTTGTTAGCAGATGTTCTTTGTATGAGAGGCTGAACTTATACTAATGACAGTACTTTTATTTTATTTTATTTTTTTTACTTTTGCAAGACACTGAACAAATGCAAAGACACAGCTACTACTCTACAAGCAGCAAATTGTTTTATAGTTGAAAATACTGTATAAAGGCAAATTGTTATTTCTACTTCGCAGACAGATTTGCCCGCGGAAGTGTGTGGCGGCAAGGTGATATTGGGAACCTGTTTATATAAGTAGCTACTTCCTAGTGTTCTAGGGAATTCATGAATGCAAAGCATATAGGTAAAATTCCACTCTGTGTGGGTGCATTTGTTGAGCAAAGTTGTCAGATGTCTGTTAAGAGGAAATAGCGCTTGTATAGCAGGTTTTCACAGATGTAGTGTGTGAAAAATATTACTGGAGAATTTATAATACATTTCCAGTGGAATGAATAGGGTGTGAGTGATTTGTGAAATTATTATTTTGTGGCCAAAATACAGAGAACGCCAGAATTTGAATTTAGCTGTGGTTTTCCTTCGTGAGACCTCTAGATTGTCCACTGTGAAGAAAAATATTTCTAGATGTTTGTCTTGATAGCTGAATGGACTAATCCAGGGAAGTAAGTAGTAAAATCCCCCAACGATACGGAACCACCGTGGTCACTCCTGGTGGAAATTGGTTCTGTCTGTTTCCACTTTGCTGTGTCAGATTAAACTCACTTCTCTTTCTGTTTGGCTAAGGCTACTGAAACACTTCTTTCTTATGTCGGATATTTTTTGCTCAGGGAAGGAGACAGCCTACAGACCACAGCAGAGGCAGGAATGGTGGAGGAGAGCTTTCTCTACACTGCCTATCTTTCATTTCCCAAGAAAATGGGAGATGAACAGGACACACGGCTGAAACTCCTCTGATGCGCAGCAGCTGGGGATCTTCCTGATTTAAAGCTCAGCAAATGGGCTTTTTATATTGCTGAAATCTGCTTTCAAACAGGTAAAGTAGAGCACTGTTGGCAGAATACATGCTTTCAGCTCTTGGGCTACAGCAATCATTGGGGGACCTTCTGGGTGTGAATCAGGAGACACCTATTATAGCCAGTGTTACCACCACTCTCATATGCATTTCTTGCTGTAGTCAAAGTTTTAATTACCACTTTTGTTCATGAAGATGGGTTATTGGTTTAAACTTCAGAGTTTGGGTTTTTTTTTATTGGGTAGTGGAGGGGGGCACATTGGTTTCTGTTCCTCTGAAGGACCTCTGAAGTTTCTATTCCTCTGAAGATTACCAAGTGCATCCTAAAGATGAAAAGAACAAAGAACACAAAGACCATGGTTTGAAAAAGAACATTTTTCTTTCTTTCCTCTCTCTTTTTTTTTTTTTTTTTTTGAAAGCCAGTGCTGTGATTTTCCCCTGATTAATGTTTTTGAATGCTGGAGGTTGGCAAACAGGGGGCAATCTGAATAAATATATAAAATAAATAAATACAGCAAGCCTGAATAATACTCAAAGCATTTGTATTCCCAGACATATGCATACACCATCTCCACCCCGATTAATCAGGTCTGACTGTACTGTGTAATACTTACCATTTTTTAATTAAAATTGAAAGCTCTAACTGTCCAGAGTGCTACATGTGTGTTCTCTGAAAAATTACAGCACAAGCAGAGGCCATTTTTTCCTACTCCTGCTACAAATTCCATACTGAACTTTAAAGGCAATTTCAGGTGCAGCTGAATACTATCCATTATCTTTGCCTGTACTCCTAATCAGAGCAGCACAATCTGCCTCCAAAAACATTTGTTCTGAATGGCTGCTGTTTCTGAAAGCAGATGCTCTTGAAAATGTAGCTGTCAATAGCTCCACTTACCAGTGTTTTCTTACAAAGAAATATTCCAGTTAAGGTTTACTTGGATTTAACTACATGCTTATGATCATGCTGGCGAGGTATAATATTTTTGCCTGTGTGCACGGAACAAATCAATAACCTTCTTCTTCATGACCCTGGTTTTGTTTTTCCTCCTGCCTGTATAAATCAGGAAGATCTCTGCTCAGATGAGTAGTTACACCTGGCTAAAATTGCAGGAGATGAGACTTGGTTCCTTTGTTTGAAGTAGAAGCAGGTTTTTGTACAGGGAGAGAATAAACAAGTACTTCATGGTTGCCTACACTCTGCGCTGTTTTTTTCCCTTTTTTATTATTTGAACAAATAAGATTTTACCCATATATTACGCCAAACCAATGACTCCATCTAGCTTCCCCCAGCACACTTTTTATAGCAGAGAATACTCCTTTCTTGTCTTGCTGAAGCACATATTTTTACATGATTTGCACTGATAATATAACTCCACTGAGTAGCTTGATAGAATGCATCGCTCTTCACAGTCTAGCAGTCCCCCTCCTTAAATAATGGAAATGGTAGACTCCTGGTAGGCTTGATTTTAAACATTTTAAATATATATAATGGTTTGCATACTGTGCAGTGATTTGTAAAATGTGAATGCCTACAAAAACCATGGTTACCAAGCATAGCATTATCTTATTTTTACTTACACAACCAGTAAAACAGCTGGAGGTCTAAAATCATGGCCTGGCATTAAATGCATTACTACATTTTAACCATGCAGGATGAGGCTGTCCTTTCAATTGTGAGACAGAAAGAGAAAGAAAGTGTAGTGATTACTGGAAAATTAACACCTCCCATTTTAATAGACTGATTATACCAACAGTGCTTAAATAGAAACTCTTCAATTGAAATGAATTGGAATTTTATCTATCTATCTAAAGAGTGAGAAAGGCACAAGTGGCTTTGAGCTACACAAATTGTAGTATCAGTCTTCAGAGTGGAAATGGAGTATTAGTGGAAATGGAGTATTTCACTAACGGTAATTATGTCTTTTGTTTTATGACTCACCTGTATGACACCTTTTAAATGTCTTTCTTTTTATTCCTGTCCTTGAAAAAACATCCATGTCAACAGCACTCCTCTAGTTTCCCTTTTCAAATTTTTTTAACATCCATAATTGTAATCGACTTGCATTTAATTGAACTGTAAGCCGTGAAGCAAGTAAGTAACTGCAACACACCCACAAGGTTTAGGACTAGGTTTCCTCACCTTAGGTGGTGTTAGCAAGCCATATCAGTAAACCTTCACAAAAGTGGTGTCAAAGAACAATTTCGCTACTGCATGTGGTGCCTCAGAAGTAACAACTGATTATTCTTCTAAAAATATGTCCTCATGGGCCTTGTTGAGATGTTCAAGCTCCCCTGGCATGTAGTTTCAGTGGGGGCTTTTACCTGGCAGGAGGCTGATGGGAGGTGATGGGTTGCCTGTGGGGCAAGGGAGTTACACCACTCCTGAAGAAAACCACCAATGAACAGGACATCTGGAAGATTATAAGAGTGGGAGATGTGGCACAGCCCAAATCAGAAGTTTCTCATAGTTAAAACATCCTTAAATGTGTTCATTCATGAAAAGGATCCAGAAACAAACATTTATCTTTATTTCATCTGCTCTCATGCACCATGGCACCTCTTGGCAGAATGTCCCTCTTGGATCCAAAAGCACACTCCACCAAAATCGCCCCAGAGAGTTCCTGGATTCCTCAGATTTCAGGAGTCTGACGACTATCAGCAAAGCAAAGGGGTCACTTGGCACCTGATCAATGTGACTCCAATATCTGGTCAGCGATGCCGGTGCAGAGTGAAACCCATCAGCACTTCCCAAATCAGCCCCAAGAAGCTGCGTACTCTTCCCCTAGGTTGATCTTCCAACTATAAGCCCATTCATGGCACATGGTGGCTGCAGTGGGAGTACATAGCATTCTTGTGGCTCCTCCAACCCCAACACAAGTGTAAGGAAGGGTGGCCAGGACCTGATATGCTGCTTTCTTGTTCTGCCTGTGCTGGGGAAGAGTGGGAGAGTCGGTGGAACCTTGAGCTTGGGACAGTAGGAGACCGAGATCTGATTCATCTGCCTGATAAAGCTTTGAACAAGGTACAGGGGGAATAAAAAGAGTTTGATTCTTGCCTCACAACACGAGTTTCACATCAGTGGTGTTACTGGCTGGGTTTACACAGGCATCTGAGCCAGCTCTCAGACTCCACGCAGTCCATTAAAACCAGCTTGTGCCCCCCCCTGCAAAGCCTCCTAGCTTGCTGGTCTGACGCTCTCAAAGGGCCGCACCAGTTGCACGCTCCCTGCCTCCCCAAGTGCCAGCACCCTCCAGGCATGAGCTCCTGCTCTCCTGGGGTCCCTGGGTGGGGAAAGGAGAGCCCTTCCCCTCTCCCAGGCTGTCAAACCAAAGACGCGGAGAGAGGGAGGGATGGCTGTGGTTCCAATGCCCTGGTTCCTCTGGTGTTGCCCTGGATCATTGTGACAGTCCATCCTCTGATGTGGGCATCATCATCCTGGCACTGAGGACCTCCACCGTGTGCTTAAGGAGCCAGGGTAGGAGCTCAGCCAGGGTAAACAGCAGAGCAGCAGCTCCCCAAGAGCAACACCAACCTACCCCAGCCGAAAAGGGTCTCTTCTTGGAGATTCGACAGTGCTTTTATTTATGGCCCAGACAGAGCAAAGGGAAGGTTGTGGCGGTGATGGCACGGTGTCCTGGAGTCAAAAATGACTTGTTTACTTTGGGGAGGATCAGAGAAGGACACAGATTATACAACCAAAAGGAAGAATGCGTCTAGTTAATAGTGCTGGCAAATAATGGAGGAAAAAAATCTGCACTTTTATTCAAAGAAGAAAATGAGCATTGTAGTAAATATGCAGACAGTCCACACCAAGCGCAAATCTGGTTTCTGTGTGTAAATGTGTGGTCTTGCTGCAATCTTTATGGAAGCTGTTTCAGCTTCAAATGAATTTAGTGTTTCTGAAATAGTTTAAAGAAATGTGATCTGTCTATGTGAGGAAACAATGGATGTAGTAAACAAGCAAACATGTTGTCAATAGCTGAGCGAGAAGGACGCTGAATATTTCACCAAAGGAGGACTAAGCATGGGATTTCTGATGTCACACCTGTCCAGAGCTTGTGTTTGGTGGGTACAGGGTTGGGTTTGCAGCTCATAGAGAACATGTCAGCCCTATACACTCCAAAGTCAGGGGATGGACACCTGCTTTTAGCAATTTCCAGCCATACCAATGGGAATGTGCTCAACAGTAGGGATCAGCTGCATGCCTTAGAAATGAAAATCCTGTGCATTCAATGCGGTTCAGATGTGGTTTCACTTTTTTAGCACCTGGCCCTTTTCCTTACGACACCCTGCCTCAAAAGAAGGTAGTTACCTGCGTTACAGAAGAGCGTGGTGGGGCAGCCGAGCTCTCCTGCCCTGGCTATCTCCGTTCAGGTTTTGCATGTGCTGGGAGTAGGTATCACACACCATGTGGAGGAAAGCTGCCCTCACATGGGATGAGCCAAACCCAGTGTCACCATCAGTGGTACCTGAGTTTTGTGCCGTTTCCTCTGCTGCCAGCTCCCTCGGGCATAGGCTCAAACCCACAGTTGTGGCAAAGTTTAAGGTGCTTTTCCTAGCTGCGCCTGAGTTTTCACTCTGCAGTGAAGCACCACGTGAGAGCTGCCCTGAGGAGACGGACTTGAGGGTGTTGGTTGATGAGAAGCTCAACATGAGTCGTCAATGTGCTCTTGCAGCCCAGAAAGCCAACCGCATCCTGGGCTGCATCAAAAGAAGGGGGGCCAGCAGGTCGAGGGAGGTGGTCCTGCCTCTCTGCTCTGGTCTGGTGAGACCTCACCTGGAGTCCTGCATCCAGCTCTGGACTCCTCAGCCCAGTCCAGCGAGTCCAGAGGAGGGCCACAAAGGTGATCAGAGGGCTGGAGCACCTCTGCTATGAAGATAGGCTGAGGGTTGTTCAGCCTGGAGAAGACTCCATGGAGACCTGATAGCAGCTTTCCAGTACCTAAAGTGGGCCTACAGGAAAGGTTGGGAGGGACCTGCTATCAGAGAGTGAAGTGATAGGATGAGGGGTAATAGTTTTAAACTGAAAGAGGGGAGATTTAGATTAGATATTAGGAAGAAATTCTTTACTGTGAGGGTGGTGAGACACTGGAACAGGTTGCCCAGGGAAGCTGTGGATGCCCCATCCCTGGAAGTGTTCAAGGCCAGGCTGGACGGGGCTTTGAGCAGCCTGGTCTAGTGGGAGGTGTTCCTGCCCAGGGCAGGGGGGTTGGAACGAGGTGATCTTTAAGGTCCCTTCTAACCCAAACCATTCTATGATTCTATGGAGGGGAGGGTGGGAGAGTGGGGCAGCCCCTCACCCAGCCTACTTCTTCTGCAGAATTTTTCATGTGGAGGTCACTGTTTTCTCCTGCAGAGAGGGTGACAGTCCAGGCGTAACCACTGTCCATCTGCCCTCTGCGTCCTGCCGGAGGAGCCAGAGCGTCTTCCTCCTCCTTGAAACACACTGCCAGCACCAGGAAATCCCAGCGGCTAGCACCCCTCGGCACAGCAAGCAAAGCACAGCATTTTACTTTTAAAACAGAAAACAATTCCTACAAACACACACCATGGCACCATTAATGTTGCAGGACTTGTAAATTACTTACACATTCCTGACTTACAAGCATGTGATTATTTGTGGCCTTTGCTTTCCACTGGTGTTATTTTTGCACTCTTTTTTTTTTGTTTATTTAGGGTGACAAAGGAGAACCTTAGTTTACTGTCTGTTGCCAATTAGCTGTTTAGCCCTTGACCCACAGTTGAAAATCTTGTGTGACTTAGAAAGCCCCACAGACGATGCCAGAGGAACTTCAACAGCTTCTCTCTCCATACCTAGTGGGGATGTGGATTTACAAACACACTTTATGGAGTTAAGTCCGAGACTGAGCAGTTGGCTGTATTTAAAAGCTTTGCTCACTGCTCCGTAAATCCAAAAGACTTTGTGGGTTCCTTCTCTTCAAGTTTCCACAGAAGAGCTTGTAAATGCCTTGGACCAAATAGCTGTGCAGTTAATGAACTGTGCATACACAGGCGCTATGTCCAGCTATGAATTCACACTTAATAGTTTAACAAAGATGTCTGGCTTCATATGTTTTTCATGCTTCTTAAAATAGTGATAGGCTTGTCAATTAAATCCATCTTTAAAATAGATTTTACCAAACATATGTACTGCCCATTGTGATTCATTGAATGTTATCTTTTCAACATGCTTTTCAACAACCCAATATTCTATTATAATCAGTGGATATATATATTTTTTTCATCTTCCCTAAGTACCGAACATCTGACAGCATACTGTAAGATGCTCTGGAGAAATTTTTCTTTTATGAAGAGACCAGTGTGAAAATTTTCAGTTTGAAATGCACATAAGGCTGAATTTTTAGAAGCATATGCCGCTGCCTCCATTTCTGGATTTCAACCCCAGATACCCAAAGTATGATTTTCAGGGATGCTGAGCAAACATAACTCCTGCGTACTCCAGCCAGAATTTTTCCTGTTCGCCACTGCTGCAAATCAAGCTCTGCATTGCTAAGGGGACCAGAAAGCATTTCTTGAACAGTTTTAACTTCCAGTATTTCCTTACTGTGGAAACAGGCTTAAGTGGTACTTGATGGCATTCAGTCACAGATGACACAGCTCATAAAGCTGAAAAAAGAAGCAAAACTCAGGTGCTGAAAATTCACCTCAGTGCGTGAGAAAGAGAAGGGGTAGGGGAGAGTTTGTGAGTGAAAGCTTCACTCTTTGAAAAGGAGACAGATGGTTTGCATCTACCAACATTATTATTACAAGCTTCAGGTGTCCCAAAATGCAGTGAAAAGCAACATTAGAAATTGGTGGCAAATAATATGTCCAAAGGTATTCAGGAAAACAACGGCTTTTGCCTCTGCTACAGGTAATTTGGGGAAGCCTTCACAGACTTCCTTTTTTTAAAGAAAACACTCTTTGCTAAGCATAAGAAGCATGAAGAGAAGCTGGTTCCATTATAAAATGCAACATGTCTGAAAGGATTTTTACTGCCTATTTTCAATAGTGCTGGATCATGCCCCCCTTAGCACTCCTCCAAACCTGCCCCCCCCATTCCTTTCTATAACTTTTCATCAGATCCTTCACTTCCCTTAAGCAGATAGTCCTTAATTACATTTTACAAACACAAAAATGCAGCACAAGCTGGTCAAAACAGCTGTGGGAAAGTTTCTGCTTTGAAGGAAATATTACTGGTGAGGATAATTTTGCGGCCGAATGGAGTTTTCCTTCATTTGTATTAACACAGTGTCTTCTATCTCATCCCAGCCAGTTTCCATATGTACAAGTAGGCAGCATTTCTTCCTAGACGTAGTGGTTTCTGCTGCAGCTTTCTGCATTTTCTATTTTGTGAGCCAATGTTCAAACACGGATGTTTATTGCTACAATTTTGAAGATCATAGCGGGACATTTGGTACCCAAATATCACTGAAAGGTCTCTGTAAAGTTACTAAAGTTACTAATATATATTCTTCTATGGGATAAAAGGCAAAACATTAACAACAAAAAAAGCAGATCACAAATCTTAATTTTGACTTTTAAAAAACTTACGACATCCAGTGATTCTCACTTGGGGCAAGGAAAATACCAAGAGTCCTACACATATGTTGCAAGGCAACCTATGGCCCTGTTTCACCATGGCTTTTGTCAGGGTTCCGTGATCTATGCCTGATACTGTTTTTTTTTTAAAGTATTGCTACTAGCTGACTTGTGGCTAAATGGCTCTTATGACAGTTCATTCTAGTTAGCCTTGGAAACTTCTTTGACCGGAGCTCAACCACCAAGCTCAAGGTGGCATCGGCTTGTATTTGCTGCATTATGAATCTGCCCCAGAAGACACGCAAAGTACGTTTGTAAGCATTTTCCCAGCAAACAATGCAAGGTCTGATTATCTTCCCATGCCAGCTTTACTGTGGTGTAAGTCCATTTACTTGCATGGGGTGATTTGCCATTTACAGGAAAGTATACTGCAAGACCCTAAGGGTTAAGGGTTCGTGAGAGAATGCAGAATAAATTGCTTACATTGAATCACAGGACTGTGATTGCTGAGCTAACGTTTGCAAAACATCCTTTCTTAGCAAAACTGATTTTTTCCTCTCCATTAAATAATTTCCTATAGCAGAACTGTGATATGTAAAGAAACGTATTTCATAATTTGTGTTTATTAAAATGTTTGTTTCACATTTCTTTTATGTTTCTGTTATTAGATCTTTTATTGGATACTAATGGATGTTATTCAGCTCTCAAGGGATCTTGGACATTTTCTCAAGTAACTTATCGAAATCTCTGCAGATTCTGCAGATCCCGTTTTGTTCTCATGATGCTCACCTCTTATTATTCTTTTTCACTTTTTATCATGTAGCATTGTAAGTACATTAAATTAGTAATGAAAAAAGAAACCACAGGAGTACACTGTATTCTTGATAATGACTGATAAGTCTTCTCACTTGTCCCTGTTACATTATAGTGTCATAACTTTCCTTTATATCCAATAATATTTTTCATTACTGTACCATCTACAGCACAGAACTGTAGGGGTTTGTTCAGATTCTAACACTATTTTCCTTAAGTAAATCCATATCTAATAACAGCATTTATTTTATCTTTCTTTTTCTTGCTGTGTAGTGGAAGGTAACGCAGTGATTTCCCTAAGACCTTGTATTGGTTTTACAGGTGCTCAAAGATGTCATCAACAGATATTAAAGAAGATACATCAGAAAATAGAAGAGGCCAAGGTGCAGTGCTGCTCAGGGGCTGCAAAAGCTTTAGCTCTGTGCCCTGCTGTCAAGGGGATTAAATGTGAATTTGACAGTAAAGTATGGATGGGGGGTCAGTGGCTTTGAGCTGAGATCTTCCCCGGGTGGGTGTGTGGAGGCTGCCCTGGTGCCAGGCACAGCTGCCTCCCATCTAGTGCGATCAGACGCTGTAGTTAGGCAGAACCTGTGGCTCGTTAGTATCTTGGGGTTTTTACCCTCCCTTTAGGTTCAGCTCCCTTCTCCTTCCTGCAAGTCTGCCGGATGGTTGGTTTGTGCTTTGGTGCGGGACGGTTGCTTTCTTCTCCTTGGCGGTGCCTCTGCTTGCCTGGGCTACCTTTGCTTTGGTGGCTTCCAGCAGAAACAAGCTGAACCCTGTAGCAGAGCTCTGTGGTGGTTTTAGAGTGTGCTTGTTTCCTCAATGCATCGTTTCTGGAAGCAAATGTGGTCCGTGTTATTCTCTGTCTAGAGGGACTCTTGCAGTTACTGCAGGGGACAGGAGTCCATAAGCTGTCCAGAGACCCTGAAGTCTCAGTGGCCTCTTCCCATCTCAGAGCTGTGCATTAAAAAAACGCTGTGGTGGAGCACAAGGATGTCCTACAGGGGCTGGCTTGCTGGAGCTTTGAAGTCGTGTGGTGAGTAACTTTAATTTCTTATACTGTGACTCTACTAGATGTTCTCACTCGGATAGTGTGTGAGTGGTGTGCTTGCCCCCATAGGGATGAACTCAGGGAAATACAAAGTGTGCACGCAGGAAATCTCCTGCCTTCCCTGAAGAGAAGCTGTGGAAAGGATGAATTTCTAGACAACTAAAAAAGCATGTAGTCATTGAAGTAACTAAAATGAGTAATTTGCTTAGGGTACTCACTGTCAAATGTTTTTATTTCTGACAATCTCCATTTCCCCTTAACTGAATTTTGTTGTGAAGCGGAAAACTCTGGAAGTATTTTAAAGGTGTTTCTGTGGTGCAGCAATACAAGTTGTACTTTTTGGGGGTTCCCCCTTCCCTGGACCCTGTCCCATGTGAGGATAACAGGGACTCTGCCCTGGAGGTAGGAGTGGTGGGATTTAATTTGTTCAAGTCTGAAAGGTACTGAAGCGAACTTCCACTTTTAGGTAGTCACTAGGCTATTAGTTAGCAGCTTTAAACAAAACAAACATCCCTCCATGCCTCCATTTTCATCAGAGTTTAACTGAACAGCCCCACTCCCAACCCGACAGCAGCTTCCAGCATCAGAGTGGTGGGCTGGGGCAGGGGCGATGTGTCTGTGCTGGAGGTAATGGGTGGCCTTGGTCCCTGGTCAGCAGCTGCACATTGCCACAAAAAAAAACAAGCTGGGGGGACAGGAGGTCCCTGGTAAAGTTTCTTGCCTTTGCATATGTCTTGGTTCTATCTCAGTTTGCCAGTGGCTTATTTTGCAATGGGATAGCTTGAAGGAGAGGGCAGTTGTTGATGGCTGAAGACTTCTGTGTGTTGTGCACAGGGCCAAGGACCCAACTGTAGTTTGCATAAGTACCTGCCATTGCTTATGGTTACGTAAAGCAGGGATGAATATCTAAACCCAGGATCAAAAGCCTCCTACACATGAATGAGCCCGTTAAGGGGGAAAGAAAACTAGGCAGAGCTGTGTCAGTGAAAGCATGGATGGCTTCACATTTTGGTTTGTGGAAGAGCTGAAAGTAAAGACAAACACTGAAAATGTATGGTATTTCTTAAACACCAGGTTAGCAGGGAAAGTGATGGTGGAAAAAAGATTCTCCTCCTTCCCTTCACACGCGCAGGTGCAGAAAAAGCCCCAAAACTGCAGGGAGACACCAGGCAGGATTTTGAGGATGGTTTTAATGAAAGAGAAGGAGGAACCATTGTCCAATGGGCAGTGACACAAATTGCCTAAGCACACCACATGTGCTGCAGGCGGCAGCCAAAAGGGCAAGTGGTCTGTTATACCTCTCCTATGGCAGGCTCGGCTCCAGCTCTACCGGACAAACGAAAAAGATGAGCTAATAATTTGAAGCAGGGAAAGCCATCCTCATCCAGGAGCATTTGTATTTTTGGACTGTCTCCACTGACTTCAGGTGGTTAGGGGATCAAAACTGCTGTGCTCAAAGTCCTTGGCATGCTTGTTGCAGCATGTTGCAGCAGGTGTGGGTTATCTGCTTCATCCCGGAGAGGCGGCATGGGAGGCAGCCTGATTACAAGGGGCTGGTGTCTGCTCCTGCCACTGGTCAGACTGAGAGCTGTGAGATGTGTTTTTTACTGCATGTAGCTACTTCCTCCTCCCACAAAAAGGGGTTGGAGGGCAGTGAGTGATAGCAGTGCAAATTGCTCCAAGTCGTGTTCCTGTGCCTGACTCTGCTCTGCAACCTGGGTTGTGGCTCCCTGCCTGCCTGGGGGGGAATCTTGTATGTTTGCAGATGGAAAAATACCACCATTGAAGACTTTTAGAGGGAATGAACACCTCAGTATTGTTTACAAAGGAGGAGCTGTGATCTCAAATAATTTGTTTATGACTCCATGAACCAAAACAGATGTAAGATGTGCTGGTGACTTCTTTTTAGAGTGTCAGTAGTCATGGGTTATAGTTGAGCATCCCCAGAGCAGATAAAATATGAGAGGTGATTCTTGTTATGTGGTAAGTATGTCCTTTCTCACTACTATCGTCCCTGACCAGCTGCCTTCTGTCCCCAACTAGACTACAATTCTGCTGCCTCCTTGAGCTGCAAAACTCCCCCAGAAGTGCTTTTCTCATACCTCCCTAGAGGAGCTTTGCCTCCTAATACCTACGGAGACTACAGCTGTGAGAAAGCTAGGACTTCTGTGCATTTGCTGTGAGGGCCAGAAACCACCCAAATTACTAAAATTTCCAATACAGCCCCACTAATAGCATTTATCCACAGTAAAAGTCCTTATTACAAATGAGGATTTTAATTCTAAGCTTAGCTTGATAGAATGTAATTTAAAGCCATTTAGGATGGCTTAGCCTTCAAAGCAAACTCAAGATTGTTTAATTAGTCATGCAAGCCAGTGAACGCTACCCATAACACAAACCAACTAAAGTATTTATTAGGTTTAGAACTAAGTTAAGCCTTGCTTGTTCTAAATTTTCAATAAAGTGCATCAAGTGTTAAGCACATCTTGCTTTTTCCTAATTTTCCAATGCTCAGTAAATTTTATTTGTAAATAAAAGCATAGCCCAAGTGTTGCAAGATGTAGAACGAAAACTAAATTGAATCAGTTTTTGTACACATTAGTGGAAATAGTGGCAGTAGCAGTGCTTAGGACATGCCAAGATTTTTTTTGTTTACTTTTTTAAACACTCTTCAAAACAAATTCAAACCAGTCAAAACTTTGTATTGTGGCTGCTGAATGTCTTTTTAAAATTTATTTACTAAACCTTCTGAAGGTGTGATAAGAATCAAAGTCCCAGTAAGTAGACTTGTAGAAGTTACAAAAAGCAGCAAGGAATAAATTTGTGTGATACAGAAAGAAAAAGGTCTCTATTCATGGTTTCTTTTAAGATGGGACTGGCATGGGTAATGCCAGAGTTTCAGGGTTTAAATTGGAACAATTTATGATGGAGTCAGTGCAGGCAGTTTGGAGTTGGGGAGTTTCTTTCTGATTGATTGGATTATTTGGATCCATGAATGTCTGTCTGGGATCAGGAGTGTTGCTTAGAACTAGGTTATCCACAGTTTATAGAAGCGAGGTCCCAGGCCTCTGACTTTTTGGGGCTGGGGCACAAACTAATTTTGTACTGCAAGAAGGGTTGGTGTTGGATTTGATCTAGAGTTTCTGTAGCCTGTGATGGGGAACTGTCTGGAGAGCTGTCTGGGATCTGCCACGAGGACAGAAGTTCTTTACCATGACTCCGGGACTAACCTGTCTTAAAATACCTCCCAGCCAGAAGCAATAGCAATGTTTTGTGTCTAGATGTGAGGTTGTATATCCATTGATTTCAGACAAGCAAATGGAAAAAGACCAGGGAAAGACAGACTGAGAAACTAGTGTGAGCATTGTGTATCCCTAGGAAGCATGTGCAGTTTTCAGTAAGGACTCTTTGTGCAAAATTGATATTATTGGATGGGTTTAGACCCATCAGAAGGGTTTGACTCTTCTGCTTCTGTGAACTTTAACCTTGCAAGAGAGCATGTCATGCTTCCGTGGTGCTGGGAACACAAAGGGTCGTAGCTTGAGTCGTGCCAAGGTAGGATTTAGCCATTGTATGTCTGATCTGTAAAGGGCTTGACTTCTGCCCAAAAGCCTAAATTTGGTTTACAGTATGTCTCTGCATTCACTTTTGTAGAGAGAAATCTCTCCTCCATATTTGTGAGAAACCTTCCCAGCAGCACTGGGGGCAAGGTTTCACCCATATGGCCTCTATTCTGGAGTGCCTTGAATTAACTGGTGAGGCAAAATCATGGTTGTAATGCTTTTCAAATATTCTCTAACTGGTGGAAAAAAAAAAGAATGTTACTTGTTTTACTAACTACTTATGATTCTCTTCGGTGCCTCAGATATTTTCTTGGTCACAGCAGTCAGCTTTTTACAGGTGAATTGTTTTCTGGATTCTGTTGATGTTTATGATGAATTATGTTCCCACCACCAGTAACAACAGCAGGAAACACATTACTTTCCTCCATGAAAATCAAGCCTAAAATAACAAATATCCCATAACAAATTAGCTGCATCATTGAGAGTAGATTTATGTGGCTGCTGTTTGGAAGCAGTACTTTTGCTTTTATGACTTTTTTCAGCATAGTGATAAAATGGGACTGTTAGACAACTGTTGCAGGTATTTGTTCCCTACTTTTGTAACTATCCTACACTCATTCTCCTTTCTATAGCAAAAAAACCTCTCTTGTATTGGTCTATGGAAAGAGGGAGTATAAAATGGCTATTGTAGAAGATGATAATGTTATGGAAAGAACAATTTACCTATGGGTAGAAATGAGCGCAGCCTTAAGCGGCAGGCTATTTTTAGAAAGAGTGTCCTTGTGACACATGTACAAAACATATGGACAAGGCTTTTGGCTCACTGGGATGCTTGTGCTGCCTTGTTCTGGTCAGGATTTAGGTACTGCCAAAAGCTCAAGGTTGATCCTGACTTTGGGGACATGCAGGACATATCTGCGCTGCTTTGGGGGGCTTCTAGAGCCTTTGGGTTGTGAAATAAGCCCTGGTTAAGCCAAGACCTTCCTGGTAAGGTTGCCTGAGTCTCTGACAGACCAGAATACCTGCCCACGGAGCATCCTGCCCAAGAAAAGAGGGCTCTGCTAGGACAGTGCCTGTGACAGGGCAGAGTTTGCTCAAACCTGTGACATCTCATGGAAACGGCTGGGTCTGACTAGATGGAGTTCCAGCACAAGTGTTCAGAAAATCCATCGTTGTCTCTTGCCTCATGCCTTGCTTGTCTCATTGCCTTGGAGGGATAACTGCAAAACAAAGACTTGGGAGGCTGTTGGGTCTCTTTTGATAAGACACTCCTAAATAAGGACAAAATGTTATAATGCTATTGCTTGTTGATTTCCTGTCATGTGAAATGTTAGTTTCTGTGGTGAATGAGAGAAACTTACACATTATCAGTCTTCAAGCTACTCTGCCCTAAGGCTTTGGTAATTTAACTTCATTCCCTTTCAAAGTTTTTTTTCTTGTTTTTTAAACTGAAGGGGAAAAAACCCAAACCTTTCCAAATCTGCCCCCACTCCCTCAGGTGATGCTCTTCTGAAGTGTAAATGCTCAATTATGCAAAGATAAGAACATGAGAAACTTTGGAAAGCAAAAACAAAAAAGGTTACCTTGATTAATGAGTAAAGCTGTGTTAATAATGGATTTTTAGTCTCATGGCCAAACCAAGGGAAGGGATGGGGGAAGGGAAATAATCTAATTTAACTAGAAGTAGCACTTGCATGAAACCAGAAGTAACACCAGGGACAGAAGAGAAATGCAGGTAGTTGGGAAGCGGGGAACACTCTTAATTTCTTGGGCCTCTCTTCGGGTCTTTTCCCATCTTGTGGCAAAAGGGATTCAGTGATAACAGATGCATGTAAGGACATGGTGCAATAGCTCTCAGGGTAGGAGGCTGGACAGGGACATTATGCATTCCTGCCAGGAGAGACGGAGGAGAGATCAGGGCTACTCTTCCTCTAGAGGCTGCAGCCAGTTTCTGTACCAAATACCATGCACAATGTTCATCTGAGCTGTGCCTGCATTGCTCAGGACAAGGCATGCTGCTGGCTGCATTTTCCCCAGTGGAGGTGCCAAAAGGGAATATTTTAGAAGGTGTTATTTAGTGGACAAAAGATGTGAGAAAAAGGTAGCTTGGTCTCACTGATTTTGGCTCTTTTGTGCCATCCATGCCCCATGGGATCCTTATGTACAGAAACATATATGTGTAAAAAAAAAAAGTTGCTACCTTGACCACTTCTAACTGCCTCTAAGGTTGTTTGGTTAATCCAAGCATTTATTTTTAAGTGTTTTTTTCCTAATCAGGTTTTCTCATTTTAAGTAGCATGATTTAAACTCTGATATCAACTAGATACTGGAATTAAACATGCTTTTCAATGTAACGTTACCAGAAAGCTGCTAGATAAGCCTGGTAGGTAAGATGAATTTTGTCACGAAAAGCAGTAATTTCTTTAGAGCAAGCTTGGTCACAGAGTTATTGTGGTTTAGAGAACACAAATCATCCTCTCAACATGCAGGTATGAGATACTTCTAGAGACTGGTATTTGAGCTAGTACCATTCATCATGCTGTCATCTTCAGGTCTGAGCAGATTAAGTGTGTGGTGTAATGCTGAGACATTAAGGCTGGAGAAGTCTCCTTCCAGGACTGCAACAAGAAGTTATATGTTCCTGGTGCTAAGTGTCTCCTCCCTCCCTGACTACTCTTTAATGGATAGTTTTATTGTTTGCGGTGATTCTTTTTCTTGCTCATCCTTCTGTCTTTCCATGTTTCTTTTGGGATATCTCTTTTTGTTTGATTACATTGCTGAGTGTACAAGCATCTCCTGCTATTTGCCTCTGTCTTATGACTGATACCGTGCATAACTTTGTTTTTTCAGTGTAGTTTATATCCAACATAAGTTATGTTTTGTTTGTTAGATGTCACTGGGGAAGGAGATTAATTGCAGAAATACCATGATGCTCTTTTTTGAATGACAAGTATCTACAAATGCCTGGCTCTTTATAGGCAACTGTTTATTAACTCATTATCAGCAATGTGCTTTTGATTTTTTAAAATACATTCTCTATTTAATTAAAAATAGACATGACATTTTCTAAGCTTTAGAAAACTGCATCCATTATCCTTATGTAAAGCCATCCACATTAAAGAGGCCATCCATACTAAGGACAGCTTGCTTGTGTCCAGTTCAGCCGCTGAAGCCTAGCAACACTCACTTTAATACATGAGCTGTTTGAAATGCTGTGTGCATCATTTGAGGCATGCCTGCTGCAGACCCCACCATCCTACAGCGTCTTCTTTGTTCTGTGGGACCCCAGCCACTGGCTTTGCAGGTTTGAAATCCCTTAAGAGAGAAAATTGCCCCATGTCAGAGTTTTAATTGATTTTTAAATCAGTCTCTTGATGTGCGCAAGCTGACCACTCAGCTTCTCCAGGCAAAGGACCTGATGGTTATCACTTGCTCAATTACATATCAGTGAGAGGACTGCACTCAGTTAAGTGATTTTGATTCTCAGGCCCAGAGAAACAAAGATAACTTTAAGTTGTAGCAGCCTGTTGACCATAACACCCAGACACTTCAGTTATAAAGATTGGTTCTGGGCTGGAATTGCCTCTGGATGCTGCAGTGATGGAGACTGAGGGGTTGAGTCTATCTGAAAGAGTGCTGAAAAACAGAGGTCTCCAAATACAGCAACGGCTTTGTCCCCGAGTAATTCACAATAGGGCTAAAACACCAAAGGACCAGCTATTTAACACTATTTAAATACTTAACATTTTTTGGAGTGTTTAATCCCTAAATAAATTAATCTTATTGTGTCTGCATCCCTTCTGAGAACTGCTTTTCTTTGAGGTGACTTGAGAGCTTGGAAAAAACCTGTTGCCTGTCAAGCCTAGAGGTACTTGTGTTGGGGGTCTTGGTCTGGGCTTGGCTGAACCCTGTGATCATCTGTTCTTTGTATTTTCCCCACCTCTTCCAACAACCAGCACACCCCTCACCTGCCGTCAAACCCTGCACCAAAGAACCTGATGGGCTCCATGAAACACGGTTCATGTTTGTTTGTGTTTAAACGCTTTGGAAGTACTTGGGAGCCTGGGACAGCTGTGCAATGGGAGCTGCCTTCCAGCGGGAAGGATATGAAGCCTGCCACTTATGTCTTAGCAAAACATGAATAATATATAGGTGTCAACGTATCTTTTTTTTTTTATAATCCAAGGTATGGTTTTCTTATATAGCTTCATGAAGAGCACTCACAAAACATTCAATAGCAGGGACTCTAATGGGCTTTTACTGCTCTGCAAGGAAGGAACACAAAATCGTGAAGGAGAGGTTTTGAAATGCTTAAAACTAATTGAACTAAAGCATTGCTCAACATTATTGAGCTTCATACTGAAAAAACAAAAGCCCCTCGACCCTGCTTTTTCTTCTGAGTTTTCTGTGAATTTGAAATAGTGCAGTACTTCTGGAAGCATCTTTTAGTGGCAAAAGAAAACTAAATTAAAATGTTGTATGGGGAGAGCTTGTCTCATCAGTGCAATGAGAGTGAAGTTTAGAATAAAGTAAATGTTTTCATCTATTTGAGTAATATGAATAATATACAGCCTTCTGAATTAATAGGCAGGAAGTCAATCAAATTATTCTGTTAACTTTATAAACCTCAGAGAGCTGTGGCTTGAGTGGATAAAGAATGTCAGCAGGGCTTGAGTGGCATTTAGCAATATACAATTGATTTGGAAATGTGTGTTTAAAGGGCAGCAAATTTACTATGCACAACGTAGTTCATTTTACTGGAGCAGGTTTGTCTCTTTGGAGAAGATGTAAAATTAAAGTTGTGGGTAGTAGTAACTCTGCTTGGGATCTTCCTGTGATGCCAGTGTGGAATCTACCTGTATTTTTATGATTCTGTCTTTCAGTTAAGGAATTCTACTATTTATTAAGCAGCTACTGCACCTCAGCAAGTGATGTAGGGTTTATGTGTCGTTTCACAAACACGAAGATTCCTTGAGATATGTGATGCTATTTGTAGTCCCAAAGTCGTTGGTTATTAGCTGTAATTACTGAATGAATTAAGTGATAGTAACCTGAAAGTACTGAAAAGGAGGTTGATCAGCAATAGTATGGTGGTGAATGAGAAAGTAAATGCAATTGTTAAGATCAGTGAGCTGAAGATTTCATAGATAGCAGGCCACTGGAATCCAGCTCGTTTGCCTATCTCCTCCCAGTAAGGTTTTGCTTTTCTGATGCCTTTTTGTCATGGCTGATAATATCTTGAAAGCAGGACTTGGGTATGGCCTGACTGGTGAAGCAAACCAGTACTATTGATTTCTCTCTTCTTTGGAACACCAGGGTGTGTTTCTGGCAACCTAAGGCATCTGAGTAACTTTCAGCATCTGAACAGGTAGCTAAGGCTGGGGGCTGGGTTGGCCCTTGAGCCCTCTTTTGACCTTGCAAGACCAAGCCCTCAATGTGAGCTTTTAAGTGAGTTCTCTCTTGTACCACACAGTTTCTTTTCTACAGTGAATTTTCCCGTAATGCTTCATGTGGTGCCGTGTTGGTGCCACTTGACATCTTATTGATTTCATCCTGTGTTGGTTGATTCAGGGTGCTTTAAGACACGTTTATCTTGGGCTTGGAGTCTGATCCAGATCTAGTAAACTGACTACAGACTTGCACAGCTTCAAGCATGCCAGTGGATCCAGTTACAGGACTTCAAACTACTCTTGATTAGATCTAGGTTAATTTCACTCTTGATTAACTGTAGACAGTAAAAACAAGATGGTAGAAAAAAAAGGCTTTGTAAAATAAACATTGAGCATTGCTACTGGGTAGAGGTATGAACCCCTGAGATGTACAAAAAGCAGTGTTATGCTCTTTCTTTACGTGGGGCTTGTTAGTCCATTTGTCCTTGTTTGGTGTTGGAGGTAAAGCTCTGCTAGAGTTTTACATCAGCAAGGTAGGTTAGAGCAACCCAATCCCAGCATGAGCTAATGCTGGCCTGGAGCAGGGAATGGTGGAGTCAAATGGTGCTGGGGTGTAGGGCAAGAGTAGGAAACTTAAATAGGACAGTGTGAAGGGGGAGATGACCTAGCATCTGTGACACCCCTCATCCAGCAAGGAAAAGGAATAAAAATTGGTTCAGATCCTGGAAGAAATCTTTCTCCAATGCAATTGTCTCAGAATTGCTTATAACTTGTGGTTTACTGTTCTCCTGGAACTGAGGCAACTTCCAGCTTTGCCCCTCAGGGTAGGTTTTTCTCCTTGTTGGTAGACAACAGTGGGGAGCTGTGCAAGGAGCTGCTGGCGCAGGTTAAGTTTTCGGTTCTTCATCTTGTGTCACTGTGTGCCTAAGGCAGGGTATGATGGTGAAAGTGGCAGAGGGATATTGCTTGAGTGAGGTTGATTGTCCAGGTTTGGAAGTTGGTCTGTTTGGCTCTCTTACTGAGCTTTTTCTCCGGACTCTGAGGAAACCTGAGGCTTAACCAAATCTTTCCATTTCTACATTAAAAGTGCTGGCAAGAATAATGAAGAGCTGTGGATGAAGAAATGTGGTAGGGTTGGGGGAAGAACATCTGAAACTGGGGTGGGAACATTGAAGCCAAGAGCATTGGAAAATGGGGACCAAGTGGCATAAGTGAGGTAAAGAGAACATTGCTAAACCTAAATGGTTAAATTTTTCTTTAGAAAGGAAAACCAAGGTGTTTGTGGGGTACCTAGTTGCATGATACTGCATCATACTCTGAGATCTGTCACCCTATTTAATAGGTCTAGTTTTTTCCTCTTTACGGCATGTAGATCCTGAGTAAACTGTGTTTCTGAGTTTCCACTGGATTTATGGTGGAGTTATGAAAGCCTAATTTGACCTGGTGTTAAATAAGTTTAAAAAAAAAATTGAACTTTTTAACAAGGTAATTGTTGCACTTTGGAGGGCTGGCTGGAGCAAAGCACGAATTAATCAGCCTCATGCAACTGACTGGCTTGAAAAACAAATTAATTGGATTCTTTAGGAAAACACTGTTACGCTTTGGCTAAGGTTGCACTGACACAGGTTGTAAAATCAGCAGCACTTCTGAACAAAACGCAGAAGTAAATGTTTTCTTAGCTCTAACAATCATTGAGGCCATCTTTGGTTGTCACATTCCCTGTTCATATATTATTTTTATGCTCACAGCATACAGAAACAGCAGCTAGGGGAAGTTTTTATTTTGCATTTGACAAGCTGCATTTTGCTATTTTTCAACTTGCCTTTTTCCCTCTTGCTGTGAGGAATTATGTCTGGGGCTTACAAACTACAACTGTTGTTTAGATAGGTACTAAGAATTCCAACTTTATCTCTGCAACTTCTGTATTGCTGTCATTTTATTGTTTAGGTATTGGTTCCACATCAATTTAAATCCTTCGGGGCTTTACAGCTTGTGTAGTTTCTAAACAAATTTTAGATGAGAATACACTTTTTTTTAAAATTGAGATTACAAAGTGGTTTACTTACTACAAGAGAAGGAGTTTAAGAAACAAATGTAGTTACTAAAAACAAAAATTAACTAAACTTGGCAGTTGCTTTCTTCTTCATTCAAAGTAGCTGAAATTAATGTTTAAAAATTAATGATGAAAATTAATCACTTGATATACACCATATGCTTGCTATTTTTCCAGTCGCTTGTATTGGATCAGTGTGTCTCTACCTCTGAAATGGGCTGTGATCCAAACTGCATCATAGCACCTGAAAAATGTGGGTGATGTGGCTGTTTCATGTAGTTTTGGTTATGTATTTCACTAGAATTTGTTCAGACCTTATCTAAGGAACCACTTAGACTTTAGTAGTGGAACTTCTGAGTTGCTGCATTCATGGCAGCACACACAAGACTATGCTAGAGATGGAGAATGGGGGGAAAAAATAGGATTCTGCAGGCTAATGTAGAGAAGACAGGAAATGATTTAAAAATTAAGAGCAATGCTATTAAAGGGTATATTTATACACTGTACATATTTAATATAAAGAGTATCATAGCTGAATTAATATGCTTCAAAGAAGTGAATTTGCATGTAAGAAATAAAATAATAATAAGATAATGTTCCATATGGCTCGGTCACTCTGCAGCACTTCTTCCAAATTTACTTGCTGTGGTATATATTTTTTTTTTTCCTCCCCAATTCCATGTGAGGCTTGAAGCAGTGTGGAAAGTGAGCCAAGCTTTGCATAAGATGTGGGGAAAACGTGCTCTCCCGGCCACAGGTGGGCCTGATCCTTTGTGGCAGGCAGAGGGAGGAGAGGGAGCTTGGCCAGCTCGTGTGCTGTGTAGGTGCTCCTTGAGCATGTACTTGCGTAACCTTCCCCCAAAAAATCAGGCCCTGACAGCTCCGGAGAAACTTGGCTCGTCGGGCAGCACGTATGCCATCTGAATTCAGAGGAGCTATTATCTGCAAGCTGGCACCTCTTGCTGGGCAATTAGGTGAGTGTTCGTGAAACATGGGCGGCAGGAGAGGGCAGTGTCTCTGCCAGGGCTGCTGCCTGGCTCCATCTGTGGGATGAGGCTACCTGTGGTGGAAAGGGACTCGTGGTCCCTGCCAGCCTGGTAGAGATCCTAGGAGGAAGAGGTCAGTCTTGGGGTCTCCTAGAGTTGTGTGTGTGCGGGGTTTTTTTTATGGTTTGTTTCTTTTCTTTTTTAAAAAAAATCTCACCAGATCATAGAATTGTCTAGGTTGGGAATTTTAAGATCATTGAGTCCAACCACCAACTTAACACTGCCATGCCCATCGCTAAACCATGTCCCTAAGCACTACATCTACCTGTCTTTTAAATACCTTCAGGGATGGCAGTTCCACCATTTCTCTGGGCAGCGTGTTCCAATGTTTGATAACCTTTTCAGTGTAGAAATTTTTACTAATATCCAATCTAAACCTCCCCAGTGCAACTTAAGCCATTTCCTTTTGTCCTATTGCTTGTTACTTGGGAGAAGAGATCGACTTCCACCTCTCTACAGCCTCCTTTCAGGTAGTGTCACTTGGCACTGCTTATATAGCCTCCTCTTATCAGGCCTGTTGGTTTTGTGTTTTGGGTTTTTTGGTGTTTGTTTTTTTTTCCCAAATGCTCTGTAGGCTGAAGGCAGTTGCAGAAGAGAGCATCCTCTGATTCCCAACTCTGGCACCTAGGGCCAGATCTGCAAAAGGTGATGTAGCTGCTTCCACCCTATGCAGGTCCCTGAGAGCAATTGCAAAACTGCCTTGGAGTCAGGCACCCTGCTCTGTTGATTTCAGTGAGTATTAGATACCTTACCTGCTTAGGCGCTTTGAAGGAGACATCTAATGCTTCTGAATGTCTAAACAGCTTTGAAAATCCTGATCTTCCTCTTTTAATCTTTAGCTTCTAAGTGCTTCCACGGTCTGGCAATTCTAGCCATTCTGAATATACTCCAGGCTTGTTAAACACACAGTAACTCTTCTTGTGCTGGTTATACATATGTACATATAAAAGATTGTGCCATCACTCTCTTTATCATAAACACAAATAACTTCTGTAAGAGCCCTAGATGTCTTCTGCAGTTCCCATCTCTTCTATAAACTGTAAAAAATGCATCAATGTAAATGAAAGATAGTGCCTCAGTCCCATCAGCTTTAAGATTACCCCTGGGGCCATGATATCCATTCTGCTGTTGCTTTTGTTTTACTCCTGTAGTGTTTCTGACTCCTAAACTACCCATTTGCTGTGCTTTGGGTCCATCTTCCTGTTGCTGCTCTTATCTCACTTGTTCACCTTTGGTCTTCTACTTCATGTTTTGGCTTCCTAGTTGCCTTCTCTTGATTTCAACTCATGTGAGACATGGACACAATTTTCCTGAAGTGGGATGTACTTGTGTTGGACTGCATTTTATCCCTTTGAAAGTCACTCTGCACTTGCTCTTCCCACAAAGATCTCACTTCAATATATTCTAGAACTGAAAAGGGTCAATCAGTTTTAGAAGGAAAACAAAATTTTCAGTCTTCACATATAAAGAATGTATTTAAATCCTAGGTGTTAAAAAAAACACAAAAACCCAAAGCCAGCTTTTCTGTGGAAAATTTTGTGCTAACTTTTTCAAATAGAGATCTTTACTGTTGGCCAAACATCTTTGTTTCTTATTTAAAGACACCTCACATCAAGTGATTATTGGAAATCTCTGTGGAAATTTTAGACAAAATGTGCTTTTATTGCCAAATAGTCCTGCCATTGCTCCCTGCTGCTTCCTTTTCATCTCTCCTCAAAAACTGAGGCACAGATTCACCACCCAGCCTTGAGCTGCATGTCCCTGGGTGCTTACAGCTTCTTCCTGAAGATGGTTGCAAACATCCTTTCCATATGCCTCATCTTTGGTTTTCTCAGGGCCTGGAAGGGCAGACGGGTGTGACCGCCCTCAGCTGTTAGCAGGGACGCTGTGGGGTTGTCTTTATCTCTGGGTAGGGTTCAGGAGAAGGGAGAGGGTCATCTGGGAGTGATGTGGCTGCAGACAGGATAGGGAGCCAAGCTGGCTTGCTCCCTCTCTTCCTTGTTGGTAAGACACTGGTGTTGGTGCTTGTGTCCCCTGAGTGGGTCTTGAAGGATGCCCCACTGGCCCCTTCCCCATGTGTGAGGAGGGAATTGCTGCTTTTGATGCCTTCTTACTCTCTGCTCTTTTACCCCTCTGCTATTTATTGGCTCTGGATATTCTCGTTATCCCTTATAGCTTGGCCGCACCTATGTAAATCCCTCAGCAGTCAGGCCTTGCTGATGCTTCACATCAATGGATTATACAGGCTTATGTGCTGTGTATTGCAGGAGAGGGGTGAGGAAATCCATGTACATGATTTCGCGTTTGTTTTTTTTTTTCTTGTGGTAGTCACAGCTTTCCATTTCCACTTAAAAATCTCAAAGCACCCTGACTACCCTCACAGGGGGCTGCTATTTCCACTCCCATTCGTTCTGTGCTTAGAAGACTTTTTTAAAGTTGTTCTCTGTGAAGTGTAAAAATGAATTGATTCCCCCCCAGTAATATTGATAATTAATTGGAGAGAAAAGCCTTGTAGTAAACATGAGGTTCCCACTGGTGTTTCAATTAATCGCTATAGCAGCCAGAGGACAGTAAAAGTATGGGGCTGAGTGTAAGTGAAGTTAAACGAAGGTGCATGAGAAGGTAGATTCTTGTGCTGGCAAAATGCCTGGAACTTTTGAGGGATATTGAGGAATAGCCTAAGGCCTCAAACCTTGTGGCTTTCAAAGTTTTGCTTCTTTCTGTCTTACACTGCTTGTTTGTCTTTATTTTGTTTTTTAACAAAGCCTTTCAAGTGAAGTTCCGACTTGAGGCCAGTACTACTGGAAAGTCTAACTCAGCCATGAGGTTTATTTGTTCAGCTTGGCGTGGCTTACTAGCTTTGTTTTTTTTCTTTTTTTTTGAAGTGATGTTGTATCTTCACCTAGTTATCCTCGTCATGTATCTGAATGCTTTTTTTCCCCTTCTTCTCTGCTGCCCAGCCCAAAGCACCCTTCTAGCTTCATACACTTGCAAAACATCTGAGTGTTGTTCTACCCTGCAAACAGAGGAGGAGATCAGGTGTGAAATCTGGCAGAGATGAGGCCAGGACATAAATTTTTGGATCCTCCAAAAGTGCAGTAGTACTGATGGTGGTTGTTTTTTTTGGTCTGGTCTTGCATATGAGGTGGGAATGGAGGCAGCTGACAGGGCTGCTGGGCTCTATGGGGTCTTCAAACCATATGCCCTGGTGTTCAGCGATGCCGATGGAGAGATTGCAGCCCACTCTGCCTCCTCTGCCATCTCCACTGTGCTTTGTGGAGGCTCAAAAGGAGTTTCAGAAGCCTTGGGTAGCCTTTGAGGGCAGAATGTGCTAGAACGGGATTTTTAGCAATTTAAGTGTGTGGTGATGTTTTCTTTTTTTCTTCAATAATTGGGCTCTTAAAGGCAAGTAACACTCAGGTTTGGGGAGGACAGGCTGAGCAGCGCAGTGTGCATTGGCATGCCCTGTCTGCATGTGTGAAAATACCCTTTTGTGCATGCGGTCGCTCCTTCTTTCCCACATTTTAGGGGGGTTGGCGGGAAAGGGTGTGAAATCTGGAGCACGTTCCAGGAAAAATGGTTGGCTTCTTTTACCCCAAGGCAAAACAAGGCTGGCCCCTTGCTGCCTTTTGGACACTTTGTTCCTGTTTGCAGAGTAAGGCTGATGCTGCAAGAGGAGGAGGAGGGTGAAGGGGGCTGGAGGAAGAAGCCGCAGCACAGAAGGCAGAGCAGGCACTGCACAATGAGGAGGCCACTGAGTTGGGCAC
>VXBO01007654.1:538280-688280 GCA_013400135.1 Rhinoptilus africanus | reverse complement strand
CCCCTACTAAAATGTGTTAGTCCTGCTGTTTTCTTTCTTTAACTGTAGTAATTTGATTTCTTGCTGTTCTTTAATCCTTGTGCCTTACCAGTGTGGAGGGCCTGCAGCCTGCTTCCACCTGTGTGCGGCTGGGAGAGGCTGGCTGTCCTTCCCATGCAGGTGGAGAGGCTGCCCAGGGATCCATGAGGTCCAGATTGCTGTGGAAGGGTTCGTTCTCGCCAATGGAGGCGAGTGGGGGGAGGGAGGGAGAAGGAAAACAAATGGGAATAAACTATCGCATAAACAGTCTTAAGTCACGGTGTTTGCTGCTAACAGATGCATTTAGGTAAATGCTGTTACCTCAAGAGGTGTTATCTTCTGGGGATCCTTATCATAATTTTGTTTTAAATCTGAACAGCTGTTGTTTAACTACCACAGACCACAATTTATCTACAGCTTGAGGCCATAAAGGTACCTTTATTACACTCTTTCCTTTTTTTTTTCTTCCATTTGATTTAATTTCAGTGTGTCTGACACCAAAATGCTATATACAATTTGCATATTACAATATGCACTATTGCAGATTCCATACACTGCTAAATGGGAAAATCGGAGCAGAATGGTAAATGGGGGAAGCTTGCAATGACAAATAAAAGAGGAAGACGAGCTCCCATGTTTCATTTACATGTAAAATATTCTGACAATAGTTGTTTCCCCAAGAACAAAGAGCTGGTTTTTCTAGGGTGACTGGTTTACGATGGCTGCAAGAAAAAAAAAAGGATTTTTTTTTTGGCACCGGAACAGAAGCATGCTTATCTGAATTGAG
The DNA here is from genome assembly GCA_013400135.1 of Rhinoptilus africanus. Lineage (NCBI taxonomy): Eukaryota > Metazoa > Chordata > Aves > Charadriiformes > Glareolidae > Rhinoptilus > Rhinoptilus africanus. The sequence continues at coordinate 687,475 of VXBO01007654.1, read as the reverse complement.
CCCTGGGGCTTGCCATATAATTGGAATAAAACTTAAGTCTTACTTAAGAAACCAACAAATATGGAAGAACGAACCATATCCAAAAGGAGCAGCCACAGTGTGCTAAGATAGAAAATCACCTCTTGGCAGGCAAAGTCCTGCCTAAAATTGAAGTCCTGAAAAGGAAGAGACTACAGCAAACCATAGTTTTGTCTTGAGGAACTTGGTCTTTCATAGTTGATCTCTGGAGTTTATTATGGGATGCAGGGAGGAGAGGGGTTGCAAGTGTCTTACAGCATGTGGTGTGCGTGGGGAATTGTGGTTCTTACAGGGGATCCTTCCAACCTCTGTGTCTCCGATGACCCAGGTGGTATCTTCCAGCCCCAGTTTACGACTTCCAGTCCTGCAAAAGAATCTATATTTACAGACCTGAGTTTCTCCCTGCCCTGCTGTGGGAAATATGTGCGGTTTTCCTCGTACTTCCTCTTTCCCTGGGGAAACAGGAGCTTTTTGCCTCAGGAGCTGTCAGTCTGTCAGAATTCACTAGCACAAAAATTGTGATAAGAAATCTCCCCAAACATAAAGCTTTGGGTAAGAATTTGAATTTGGATAGCCCTTAACACTTAAACCAAACCCCTAGAGTTTTGCCTTACGTTAGTTTTTGTTCAGAAAAAAAAAACAAAACACCAGAATTAATTACACGTATAACAGCTTGATGACAGAAATTATATCTCACTGCCTTTACTCCCATTTCCTCCATCCTAGTTGGGTGTGTGAAGGCTGTATGCATCTCTGGGAGTGGTCCGTTTTTGTTGAACTGTTTTCCTAAGAGCAGAATACATGAATATGTTGGCACTTATCAAAAAAATAAATAAAATTGTACCGTAGCTCAGCTTCTAATTTGACCTCTTGTACTCTAACATCCATCAAGTAACATGGGACTGTTTGGCTTGACTGTTCAAGGACAGGGTGGAGAAAACCACCTGGTGGTGGTGGTGGGGTATGTGGGCAGGGGTGTATGTGACCATGTAATGACTACCCCTTGATGTGGCTCTTGGATGCTGTTGGTGATCAAACTGTTTGTCTCCTTGATGCTTCACGCTTAAACTGAGCACAGGTAGAACGTCTGGGCTATACTCTGATCCTTTATTTCGGAAATCTGTCCCAGCCAACTGCAACTTTCAGTTTGAGTTTCCCAGTCTTGGAAAGCTGGAAAGAAATGAGAATTTCTTATTTTCTTTTCCTGGAGGGATAGCAGAAAGAGTTAGTAAAGATACCTTAATATAATGGTGGACTTGTCAGCACGGGGTACTTGTGTGCTTATAGATATTATGCAGCACTTAGTGCCTCACAAATGAGCGGTAGTGGGATTTACTGGAGTACGTGCAGGTATGAACCAGTGGCTAATGTCTCTTGCATAATATTACTCCTGAAAGTACAACTCCACAAAGAATACTGTCTAGAATTACAGGGCAAGAGCAAGTCAACAGTTAATTGGCTGTGCTGTAATTACTTCTAGATGCATAATGTGCAATACTTATAGGACTTGTAGAAGTGGCATACCAATCTCACAGTGGTCTCCTGGTACTTTATCAGGTGTGGAGGATTTTGGTAGTCTCTGTAGATCTTGGGATTTATGGTACTGTTGTAATTTATTCCTGCTCTGCTATTTTAAAATGGTGTGGGTTTTTTTAATTTTCCTTTTTTTTAAATGAAATTGTTCTTTAATTGTTCCACATGCTAGAAGAAAAAATAGGGTAGATGCCGTTCAGAGGCTTTGTCATTCTTTGCTAGGATGGAAGTTATTCCACTTGGTTTCTTTTTGTTTGGAGCGGCTTATGCTGCTGGCAGCGTGTGTCAGCCACATGTAGTGTGCTATGGTACCATAGCCCAGTGGGTTGCAGACCTAACAAGGGTACAGATGAATATCTACAGAGACACAGAGGGTGATCTTTGAATACCTGGTACCTGATTTTGCCCACCTTTAACCCTGGGGTGCATAAAATGTAATTTCACTGAGTTTATGGAATTACTGTTGTGGCCATGTTGGGCAGAGATCTGAAACGTCTGAGAGCTGCGCGGGTGGGAATATAGATGAGATCTCTAGAAATGAGGCCAGGCAACAATAAATTCTTGACCTGGCTACGTCTCATGGTTTCAGCAGTCCCCAGAGCTGTGGCTCTTTGGAAGTTATCCAAGCCTCTGAAGTCAACCATAATCTTTCCCACTGCAGCCGTGAAAAGGCTCTGCGATTTGGTGGCACAAGGGCCACATTTCAAAGCTGCTGAAATCAGACTTGGGAAGTGAGCTCGAAGGGACTTGTGTGCCTGTGAGGTTTGTATGTACTCGGCTCACATCATGTGATGTGGATACAGAAGTTATTGTAAAGCTTTATAATATGGACTTTGGAATCCCCCAAATGCCATTTGTATTTTACCTTATTAAATATGGAAATCATGTCAAAGGTAACTGTCAAGGGGCTATAATATTACCCTTCTTATCTCTTGTACGTTTATCAGTTGATAAATGGAAAGAAGCTGCTGCCAAAATAACTGTGAATGAATAATTTATAAATGACTGATGCATCGTGTACGTTGTTTCAGGCAGAAAACAGTAGGACATCAATAATCAAAAGAAGTTGGATTAATTTAGCAGTATTTTGCAGTTAATATTTTTATCTAAATACTACAGTCTGGACCTTTGTCATCAGGAGATCCTTCTCTGTCACTAAGGGCTGATCTGCACATCACTGAAATCAATAGGCATCAGCTGTTTATTTCAGCAGGCTGTGAATCAAATTTCTAATATGCATACACAGCTCTCTGTGCACCCCCCCCCTTTTCCCCCTCCCTGCTATCAGTGTTGTGAATTTGAATTTCCTTAGCACTGTGTGCCTTAGTATGGAGTTTGGTTCAGGTGTTTCCTTCCTCCCCATGTCCCTGTGGGCTGAATGTCCCAGGCAGGAAATTTGGAGAACTTGGTGGAACAAGGATGAAGGAAAGGTGGCTGCTGAAACAAATATGTATCTACTCTCATTTTTCAGATACTTTTCTTTCTGTTTACACGGGAAAAACTGATTTCTTGCAACTTAGGTTTCAATGCAAGGCAAACTTTTGTTTTCCAGCATGTATTTTTCATATTCCTACCCCTAAATAGATAACAATTTAAAGATTATTTTTTTCTCCCCCCCAAGCACTGGCCATTGTGAATAAGATTAAATACTAAGAGGTGAACCAGATTCTTTCTTCCTGTTTCCTTCCCTGTGATTTAAATATGGCCCATTTTGCCCATCACATGACAGAGCTGCCAGAGATTGCCTCAAGCTAGTTTATGGCTTTAACTAAAGGTCATCTTGGGGAGGGGGAGAATCCCATGGAGCAGGGGGAGGGGACAAATGCATTTAAAAAAAAAAAACCAAACCAAAACCAACCACCAACATCAAAAAGTAGCTATTAAGCATTTGTTTTGAAAAATACGAATGAAAAAGAGAGAAGCTGCCATCATACGGGAATAAGTCAGGGGAAAGGAATAAAACCGTGACCAGTAACAATAAACTCCCTCCCTCCGCACAGCACAACGCCTCACAAAAGAAAGGTGCGCAAAGCGATTGCCTGGATTTTCGGTCGACGGCTTTCTCTACCTGACCTAGATATCTGGCTAGCAGCTCACCACCGCAGAAAAATGCCCTCCTGCAAAACTCCTATCCCACTGGCTGCTAATAAGAGCAATTCTCACGTAGCACTCCATCCATCCCCACGATGTAATTGGTCTGGCTCTCCCAGCTAGCCGCCGCTCCTCCTGTAGGCCCACACTGCGAAGAGAAATCCCAGACCTCCTGAGGGCTGAGGGGCTCCAAAACTGTGCTATGTTATCAACAGCTACATGGTTAGCTAACTGCTGTGACTAAATGGAGATTGGGAAGCACTGCAGGCAAGGGATGAAAAGTGATGCCCTCCCATAGCACAATGCTGATATGCGGAATTGGCCAAAACAACGAAACTTCACAGACAGTGCAGCAGAAGGCATTGGCTCTCTTGTTTGGGCATTTTATTACCTGGAGCAAAATGTGCAGAGAAGGGAGATAATGAAGTACTTGACTAATTCGGTGTGATCCAGCTGGCTAAGCCAGAGGGGCTGCAGAGCAGGAAAAGCTACAGAACTCACTGCTAGCCATTTTCCCTTGATACCTGTGAAGCCAAAATAAAGAAGCGCAGAGATCAAAAAGCAGAGCAATATCAATATTGGCAAGGGGAAGGGGACAACAAAAGGGGAGGAGAAACTGCTAAGATTCTCCCCGTTCTCCCTTCTGCTTTCTATCCAGTGTGTGGGAAATGTTATTTTCATTTGCCTCATGCGAACTTCTAATCTATTTGAGAAATTCACCAAATTCCCAAGTGTTTAGCACCATGGATGCTGCAATACTCAATGTCAGCTCAATTTTAAAAATTTTATCTACCATTTGTGCTTGGGGTGTGGGGGGGAAAGGACAGATTTTGCAATGCAGGCATGTGCACGGTAGTGCCTTCAGAAACTTACATCCCTCCTTTTCCACAGCCTAAAAGGCTAGATAAACTATACAACTCTTATCCAGAGGGAAATTAGAAAACGTGAAGTGTGTAAATTCCTCTCCCCAGCTCCTAAGTATTGATGTGTTTTTGCTGCTGCCCATTGTGTATTGTTGTGCCTTTTTTTTCCCCCTCCTCCGACAACCCAGCTATTTAAGTACACAAGATGCATCGCTCCCTCTGTCTCTTCCCCTTCCCTGCCTGCTCCCCACTATCTTCCTATGGAGTGCAGTGCAATTCCAGCTGCACTGACAAGCTGTTCCCCAAACTAGAGCATAATTCTTGCAAAAAGCTAGCAATAAGTAAAAGGCAGTTAGTATACTTAAATATACAAGGCCAAACTTCATACCTGATGTCACGTAGATACGATGCCGTGAAAGGAAATGGAGAAATACCCACCTCCACCAAGGCTGAATGTAGCCCACGCTGCTCATCATGGCTGCCAGGGAATGAATCACTGCTGACCAGTCTGCCTGCCAGCCGCAGTTCATACAATTTTTTTTTTTTTTAATAGGAGGCAGGCAGACACTATGCATCATTCAGAGATGAGCATCACAAACACGCTTTGCAGGGAAGGCTACCACAGCAGACTGCCAATGCTCTTCTAGTGCCAATTATAGCGATGGTTTAATCGTAAAAGCAGATTCATTAAAATCGGATCAGAGCCAGGGCATTTGTGATTTGGAGGCTTGCGCTAACTTTTGATAGTTATCATCAGGGGCAGCTGATGTGACATCACCCTGCAACTCTACGTGACTCGTATTTTTAATGGACCACATGCCTTTGCATGATAATTTTGCTGCTGGAGTTAGCTTGGCGGTAGCTCAAGAGACAGAAACACCAGCAACCAAATCTGAAGATGTGTTGAGAGTTTGCAGTTGTCATGGAAATCAGGGGCGATGGCTGGTTCTTACCTCCCCGCTAAAATGGAAGTCTGCTGTTGCTCCCTTCAGCCTGGAAGCTAACAAAAAAGAACTAGGTGAGATGGATACTCTTCGACAACTGGATTCAAAGATATGGGAAGCCCCTTTGGGGGTTATGCATAAGTTTTCCAGAAATGTTTTTCTCTAGGAAAACACTTTCAGTATTGGAAAAATACACCTCCTCTGCACCTGGCCCGGTTTTTCCATACGATGGTGGTGTGGCTGAAAAATGCCTGGAGAACACCTTGCAAAGGGCACTCTTGGGCATTAGCAGTGAAGAGGCAAACATGAAGTGCTGGCTGGTGATCGGGCTCCGTTGTTGTAGTACAGCTGGGATTTCACTGTAGGCAACGTGTGTATCGGGCTCCTTTTGAATGGGAGCAGTCTGTATTCTTCACGAGATAATGTGGAGATTACATGATGGTGTATGTTGCCTAACCAGGAGTATCTGTGATGCAAATTAGCGGCCGCTCATAAATAACTCATGAGTTCAAAGAGTCGTTACAACCTGACCAGGCCACCTCCTGTATCAATATAGCTATCAATAATGGTGATGAAAATTATTCAGACAAAGCCTCTTAAGGCACTACTGGATTTAGCAGTGTGGGAAGAATGGGAACACGCTTATCCCTGGAGGAATGCTAACCTGGAGCTATGCTGTGTTTAGGAATGAAAAAAAGGGCAAAAAGTTTGCACTCCCACTGCTGAGGAACAGGATGTGTTGACTGAAGAATATATGTGTGTAGATACGTATATTATACTGTCTCCCTGTCAGTGTTGTGTGCTGCATTGCTACAGCTGACAAACTACAATCTTACAAAGACATCGTATTTCAAAGCAGTGGACCACAGAGCTGTGAGCAAACTATGTTCGTGATCTCTTCTGTACTTTGAATACTTGGCTTTTCAGCCTTCACATTATTCTATCTAGGAATGTGGTTGGGAATCATTACTGTGTTTAAAACCATAGCTCTGATACGGTGCCTTTAGTGGAGTGTTTGGGTAAGAACTGGTTGGGTGGCATCATGCAATCTGCCATCAAAATAATGTCTGGCTTGGTGGTCCTAGGTACAAGTAAGGAACAAGGTAGTTGCTAAACTTGTGAGAATGTTGAAGAGAATAAGACACGTTTGTGCTGTAAAGATCAGTGTTGTATGTGGACTCATTTGGGCTATTTAAGGCCCAAACTAAATCATGCTTAAATCCTGTTTTGAGAGCAGTAGAGGCATGTACAGTTCCAGTAGAGGCATGTACAGTTCCAGTAGAGGCACGTAGAGCATCCCATCTCTGTTTATTGGGATGATTTTATACTTAGGTTATGGTACAAGCTCAAGACCAGCTTTTATCAAGGCTTTTTTTTTTCTTTCTTTCCAATGTGGTTATTGGCATAGATTGTTGCAATACAAATCATGGAATCAAAGCATGTTGTGTATATCCCCTGTTCTAACAAGGATTAAAAGTCAGAACATAACCATAACAGCTAGAATCAGTTGGTAATCATTAAAGAGACGGATCTGAGAAAGGGAGAAGACTGTGTTGCCAGCCTCCTCCCTGAACACAGCTTTCTTTACTACCCCTTGCAAGTTGAAGCACAGTGGGTCCCAGCATATACAGCTTGCTGGAAGGGCTGTTTCAGAAATGCGTCTCCCAGCTCCCCCTAAACATTGTGCAACTGCTTCACTGCTGCAGGAAAACACACCAGGCTGCTGCCAGAATAAAATCTATCGAGGATGATGTCACGTTTGTTATAAGGAAACGAGCCTGGCTCCTGTTAGCCCTGCTTGCTCTTCTGGGTGAGATTTTTTTCCCTCTGTGTGCCTCAGCGTGAACCAGGGCCAAATTCTTGCTTGGCACTGAGGGAGATGGTGGGGAGAGGCAGAGGGGGAGCTGCTGGCCATGGCAGCCCATGGCTGTGCGTGCCTGGGTCACCCGAGGACTTGCAGGGGTCAGGCAGACATCAATCGGATAAAATCTGTGCGCCCTGCCTTGTGCCTCGAAATGTTACGCTCGTGTTTAAATAACTCACAGGTCAGTTGTTTTTCTATTTCAAGCATGCAGCAAACCAAGCTGAGGCAGCTTGTAAAACGAGTGACTAATTTCCAGTGTGGTTTGTTGTGTGTTGTTTTTTTTTTTTTTTTTCTCTCTCCACTCCTCCTGCTGCCGCTCTCCCTGAAGGTGGTCATGGGGCAGCCTTCCCCTGGCCACTGGGAAAAAAGCAGCAGAAAGGCATCGCTTCTGCCTGTGCAGGCCTGGTGGAGGCTGCATGTGTTTACATCAAAAAAAAAAAAAAGGTCGTGTTTTGGGGTTCTGGGGGACATTTTCCTCAGTGCCTGTGAGCTGTTGGGAGCCCTGTGCATCTTTCAGCCAGGGGGTTTTTCTGGAAGGCGGGGCTGGTGCCATAGTGCTGGGTGAGGTGGCCACCATGGCTCCTGGTGAGAAGAGGGGTGTTGGGGTGCTGGTGTGGTGCTGGGGAGGGAGGGTGGTCAGTGGGGCTGTGTATGGTGATCTTCCTCACTTTGCTGCTTCTGCTCTTGCTGCAGCCGCTGCCTGCAAAGTTTTTTCTACTGATGCTGGTGGTGTGCCTTGAGGGGTGGTGGGACACCCCTGCTTTGGCAGAGGGCTCCAGCTGTAGCTGCAGCTCTTTTAGCAGAAGGGAAAAGGAGGGGACAAGGGGGAAAGAGCATCAGGACCAGTTCCTAGGAGCCCATGCACTGGTTCAGACCTTTCCTCCCTTCACTGTAACCTCTGTCTTCCAGACATGGCTGCCTGCTTGCATTAATTACTCCTCGCTCCCTAGATGCATTCATTTCAAACTACCTTTAGGGTTCAGAGTGCAGAAACCAACTGACCAAGGTTGAAAGCAATTAACAAACAGGTTATTTTAAATTAACAGCTTCTTTTAACCAGCTGTCCAGAACTGCTTTTTTTCCCCCTGCAGCAAAATTAGCAAGGCAATGCACCTCAGTGAAAAGATGGATTGGGATTTCTTTTGTTATTGTGCTGTCTTTTTACTTTTTTTTCTTTTTAAACTCCTGCCAATTTAAGACTAAGCATTTCCAGCTTGGATTTAAAAGGAGTGTTGAAATATACTGACTGCCTAAATGAATTGTAAATGGCATAGAATATTGAGAAAGAGCAGTCCTTTTGCTTCCATGTGCTATCTCACACTAGATCAAGATGGGTTTGCTTGTGAACGACATATTGAGATGCTAGTGCTTTCTTGCTGTGTTGGGTTTTTTCTTTTATTTTCTGTCTTGCCTTTCCTCTTCATGCAGGTGCTTTGTTGTGTGGACCCTCTCTGTCATCTTTACTGCTTTATCAGGAGCTGGATTTGCAGACAGAAGCAGGCTCAGCCCATACCCTGAGCCTAGCTAGGAAACATGTGAGGACAGCGTGATACAAAGCCCAACCTCATAGACTTTGATTCCTGTGGGAGCTTATTAGCTTGGCTTGGGTGCTCTAATGACTTTTACTGCTTTATGGTCAGCAGAGAACATGAACTGATCAAGCTGTCCTCAAAAATCTGGGAAGCAGACATGGTGCTGGAAGCCCCTTAATACTGCCAGGGATCTTCTCTTTTCTGTGGGTTTTAATGTTAGGGCTATTCTACCTCTCAGGATGTTTCAAGAAGGAGCTTACACTAGCTATCTTGAGGTGCTCATTTGAAACATGCTGGCCTTGGTTACCCACCTCAGCTCAATAATATGCCTTCTCTTGTAGCTTCAAGCCTTGAAACACCACCGTGTCAGGTTGCATTTTGGCAGTAGGGAGATACAAGGTCATTCTGACTGATTGATTGAACTCTGCCTTGAGAAATGTTGCCCAACAATTTACCCCAGGTCTACCTCTTAATTTTTCTTCCACTAGTTCTACTGAAGTCCCCTATTGCCATCCTAAATAAGTTTTCTTCCTCGTTGCTACATCTGCTCTTCAGAGACTTCTATGTTGTTGTGCTTTTCTTAGCTATTGTGTTAGCCAGAAACGATTCCCAGGGTGCAGCATGGACACTTACATGCGACAGCAATTCTGGAAATAATTGCCCCATCAATGTTAACACCCTTCCAAGTCAGATTTGGTAATGCTCAAAGTGAGTCCCGATAGCTTTCGGTGCAAAAGCGAGCAGGTTTGCCTAGCCTACCCTCAACAATAAATTATTTTGTCTCGGCTTCTTAAATTGTACTAACTGCTTTGCAAGAGAATGCCTGGGTTTTGGTCTTTTTTTTTTCTTCTTTTTGTCAGCTTTTCATCTTCCCTGGTTAGTTCTGCTAGCCCTCCAAGCTATTCTGTGGCTGTTTTGTATGAACTCCCTCCAAATTGCCATTAGTTTTTGTTTACACAAAACACAGAATTGAGCGTGTTTTTTCCATAGTAGACTGCACCCGATCAATATAGATAAAAACCACCACTTCCCTGTTACTTGCTGTCTCTGCATATGCAGCCTAAAATTGTGGTGACCTTTTTTGCTGTCAGACTGCATTGTGGACTCATGTCTAATTTACTATCTGCTACTGACCCTCAGTCTCTGCTACCCATTGCTGCTTTCTGGGTTTGTGTGGTCTGGAGTTTTTTTCTTTCTTTAAAAAAAAACCCCAAACAATGCAAGTCACAAACAAAAAACCTCGCCACCAAACAAAAACCCAACAAAACTGTATCATGTTACTTCCAAGTTGAATTTCATCTTGTGCTTTTTCTGCTTATAGGTTCAGTCTATCTAGATCTCAGCTGGATCTCTAGTCCTTACTGGTTCTCTTTCTTCTATTTAGTAGTCTCTGTAAATTTAATTCAGAGAAATAGCAACCTTTTAATATGATTCCACATGGAAGAAAAGAGAGCTTTCACTACCCTAAGCCTGTTATTTTGTTCTGAACCTTTTGTTTGTATCTACTACACATATACATCACTGGCATAGTTAGCAAGTGCTTATAAATGAGAGCTGAGTGACAGGTTACTTCTGCAGAGCTGAATTTGAGAGTCATTGGCCATGTGATGATAACTGAATCCCTTTGAATGGATGAGATCACCTGTAGCACTGTAGAAGAGGAGGAGATGAGCAGGACGGAGTGCTTGGAGAGCTGATGTGGGACAGAAATCCAATGGTCTGGCAAGGAACTACAAAGGGATGCTGAAAGACAAACTGGGATATGTATGGAAAAACAGGGAAGTATGAAGCAACTCACAACAATGGAGGCAATTTTTAGATAAATGGAAAAGTCCTCTTACCTGTTGTGTATTCTTCTTTCAGCATTCACTAACGTGGTGCCTACCTCAAGGTGAAGACAAGGCAGTGTGCGCTTTTAATATGGGGCAAATGCCCATCTTGTTGATGGACTTGTACTGATTTAGTTGGCTTGTGTATCAATGAGACTTTACCTTTCTTTCTGTAGAATAGACTTTCTTCTACAGGGAAGACGAGGGTACCATGGTATACGAGGTATGCCAGCTTCCTTTCCAGGAAGTACACAAGGAAAGAGAATTGATTTTCACCATCTCTTCACTGAGAAAAGGATGTATTATTCTATATGAGTAAAACAGGCTTTGAATATATGAGTTTATTTGAACCCTGCGTGCATACTCCCCAGGGAAGTTTCAGGAGATGTTCAAGTCCTTCTAAATAAGTAACAGGGAGGGAAAAGCTTCTCCAAATAACTGTGATCTGAAATAATTGAATTTCTCACAGCTCTAGTAATATGAAATGTGTATTTAAACATGGCTATCAAGATGAAAGGAACTATGACTCAGAAGTTTTAATTCAGCAGTTTAACAAATGCCGAACGTTCTCTCTGATTTCCTGGCAGCACTCAGACTAAGAATTGTTGGCTGAGATAGGAGAAAAAAAATAAAATAAAAATTGACCTCATGCCATTGATCTTGGGAAAGCCTACAGTTGCTGTGTTCCAGCTCAGGATCTGGTCATAAGAGTGCAAATTACTCTAGCTTTATGCTTGACATGTCAGTTTTGCTTTTCATCTGCCTGCTACTAAGGGCAGTGGTACTAAACTGCGGGGTCTGTGGCCAGTGCAGTAGCTTCAGCAGCAACACTATGCATAACAGATGTTTATGTGAAACATGGTCATGTCATCAATTAGTCAGGTTTTGCTCCTCTGGCTTTTTTTCATATTTTCACCACTGTGCAAATTTGACAAGCGGAGCTGTAAATAAAAAAATAGGTGTTATTAAAACATAATAAAGGAGTTAGGAAAAGGAATGTATTGTCAAAATTCTGGGCTTTACTGTTCTCCAGAAATTCTTAATGATGTGAAGAAAGTATTATCATCTTAGATATGTAAAACTAATGTTTGACAGGTTAAGATATCTGCTCCTCAGTGCTTTCCGAATTGTCAAAGCTCGGTATCATACTTTACAAAATATGAAGGGCCCTGTACATGCAGTGAACATGCCATATATGCCCCAGGGGTCTTAAGATCAGCAGCTGGAGAACTGATACGGTGAGCTACTGTTCCAGTTCTCATTTCTTTTTGTCTCCATTACAGAAAATAAGGGGCTAACTCCATCCCGGGTGTAACTCTATAAACATTTTCTGCACCTGAAGAGTCTTGAAAGATGGCTGTCCCATCTTCTTGAGCTGTGGCTCCTGAGTAATTTAATGGAGATGTTTACCCTTGTGTGTCAGGGTGCCTGATGAGAGATATAATGAGCAATCGGGCAGAACCGAGATAGTGCTGTGAAACTGCGTGTCAGCTGCTGGGTTATTGCCTGATCCGGTGCCTAGTTAGCACCTTCCTGCTTTTCCCAGCTGATTTTGGGTCACGTTTGCACAGAGGCCAGGTACCTCTGTGCAAGCTTTGAAAGAAAAAAAAAAGAAGATAAACTTGAAGGTATTTTTTCTGAAAATAAATTTAAAATGCTTTCTTTCTGTTTCTAAGATGCGTGTGTATGACTACAGTTTGTGGTGTCCCAGCCCTGTTAATGATGAGGACCCCAAGACTCTAAGTGCAACTAATGTTTCTGTAAGGGGAAGGTTCGTGTTACATGGCCTAATTTTGATCTTATTTATTCCTGATGTTAGACTACCTAAGTTCTGTGGAAGTCTCTGATTTACTCTGGAGTAAATACTAGCAGAAATAATTCCAATTGTCTATGTGATACATTGGGACACACCACGAGGTGTAAAGTCACAAATACCTGAATAAGGGATTTTTGTTACTGAAACTGTACTTTGTACATGACTTATTATGGCCATTGTCCTTCTCAGCCTCTGTCTGGGAGGGTGCGTGATCCTTCACAGCCTCTGACTGGGAGGGTGCAAGATCCTTTTCCATGCAAAGTGTGTGACTTGTGCCAAATTATTACAGATAGATTTATGATACAGACAAGAGACTGAAAGGAAACAGTATGTCAGAAATGAATTAGAAGTCAAGAAGGAAAAAGAAATGTAAAACACTTGGGCAGCCTGTATCTTTTTAATATTTTAAATAGAAAATCATATTTCACTCGCTCAGGGCCTTCGTCTAGGGAAAGTACTTAAACCAATTCTTAAATTTAACATGGACACATAGGTACTTGAAGCATAACTTTTTCTTCTAGTGCTTTCCTGGGACTGGGTTTAAGATTTCAGGGGAAAGGCGCCAGCAGTATGCTTTTTTTTATCATTTACAAACAGCAGTTATTAGGACATAATCCATATTGCTTTTATCTGTTGTATTATTTAAATACTTGCAAAGTGCACCAGCTAAAAGCTTTATTTGGTAGGGTAATTACAAAGGTATGTACTACTGACAAGAACAGAGATGAGCAGAATATCTGCTCAGATTAAGTGTAAAGTTTCCTTGCAGGTGCTTGCATCTACTTGTGTGAGAATTAGGCAGGCTGAGTTTTGTTGTCCTGGGTAATTCTGAAACGTTGAATTTCAAGCTGATGTACTTCAATATTTTTGTAAGATGGAGCACACCTTCCTAGTCATTGCCTATAGGGAGCTAAAGGAATCAATTCTGCACGGTGAAGCCGCTCTAATATTTTATGAAAACATAAACCAAAATGCAAATAAATACTGAATGTCTATAGTGAAGAAGGCTACCAAGGGAAAATCAGCTCCTCTGCAGTAAATTTTACAGTGATCCTTTTACTAATGGAAATCATATACTTATACCAAAAACAGGGAAAGGTATTTCATCTCACGTGTTCTATTTTGTTTTATTTATGACCTCTGTTATAGATATTCAGACTTTTTTCCTAATGTAATATGTGGCTGCAATTGCATACCAATGACATTCACTTGCCATATTTGAGACAAATTGCAATCAAAAGAATTCAAGAGTTCGTTCCCTGATTATTACAGGGAACATCCACAGAGTAAACATTGGCAATAAGAAGAGCATGCGTATTTGCGCTATATTTTCTGGGAGTTGTGGAAATGAGTAGGTCATTTTCTCTCCAAAGTCCCTCTTATACCATCCCAGATTGGTCCCACTGGGTAAGAGTGATGGGCGCTAGCCCAGAGCTATGTAACTGCTGACCTGCTGGCCAGTGGGCCAGGATGCACCACTGATTTGCAAGTTGCTGTCGGAAAAAGTGGATTATGTCTGAATTTGGACCCAATGGAAACATTAATCTGAGACTTTCCCAGCTGCTGTGTGTCATGAAACGTGTAGGAATGTAATGGTCCCTGAGACATCTTCTGAATTTGGTGGAACTGGTGTCTGAGTTCAAATATAGGTGGGGGAATCAGAAAAGATTCAGTAGACAGGCATAGTGACTCATTTTTTTTCCTCGAAGAAGTGCTGATTATTATTATTTTTTCCCCAGAACTGTGGTGTGCTAAGAAAATCATGATGATAATAGTGCTAAAAAAGTTACCACTCCTGTTTATTCACTGTAAATGATTCTCTCGACTTAAGCCAGAGCATAATGCGCTTGAATGACTGCGCCTCCCACGCTGTGCTGCTCCGAGTGGAAATAGGCTTGCAGGAGATGTTCTGCTTTTCCCAGTTTCATTTTCTCTTCTAAGTGCAAGCCTTTGTTAAATCTAGGAACTGTTGTAGACCGTTTTTATGAAGGATCATAAGAAGTTAGGGTTTGCAGAGACCAATTAGTTCTGCTCCATCTCTCTCTGCCAGTGCAGACTTGTAGTATACAAGGTAATTTCTAGTGCTTTGTCTAGCTAATTTTTAACGTGGGCATGTAGTGTTTTCACAGTTGAACAAAAGTCCTTTTTTTCCCCCTGATGTTCAGCCTAAAATGTTCTCTTTCTTGCTTTCATCCCATGACCCCTTGTTATGCTGCCATGTACCACACTCAGCAATTTGATTTGCTTTTTGGTGTTCACAGCGTGTAGGTGCATGAGGAAGGTTGTTGTATTTTGGCTGTAGAGTGTTTCTTTTTAGAGAAGGGAGGTCAGAAATATATGCCACTGAACCTCTACCATGCGCTATGCAATCAGTTACACTGCTTGGAGGAGCACTGGTAACAGACTTTGAAGGCTTAACAAGTCACTTTGTTGCAATGAGCTGCTTTTTTCATGTATTATTCCATGTTCTCCTCACCCCTGTGCTCACAGTAGGAGCCAGCCTTTTTTTAGCCTCTCCTTATTTGAATTCTTTCTCTTTTAGCTACCCAGCTCCGTAATAAACTGTAACAAGGCAAAGACGTGCACACAGTAAATCGCTTCTTTTGGCAGAGGAGGAAAGTTTGTGCTTTCTTTTATAATCCTCTTTACGTATTCCAAATTAATTTGCTTCCACAGATTTTCTCCTCAGTATGTTTTTTTTGAAAAAAACGAAGCTATTGTCTGTTACCCTGAAGAGCTGCTGTCCCATACACACTGTGCTGAAGATTGCTGCTCAGCCTCCCATAATCTGCCTCTTTTCACCAACGTCATCACCTCTGCTTAGCATTAAAGGGGCAAAGTCAGATCAAATTTGGCCAAAAACCAGCCTCCAAGTTCCTGTAAGACCCTGGGAGCTGTGGAGTTTGTATTTTTCAGCATAATTCGGTAGGCACAGCATATGTGATTTCAAATAGGTATTTTAAACAAATACAGGCAACAAATAGAAATTCTTCCTTTAACATTGGCCTACCATGCTATCAAATATCTATTTGAAGATGACAATGGATGCAAGTAAAACTGATTAGTCTGATGGTTTAACAGAAGATACCTATAGAAAGGAAAAAAACACATGCTCATAAAATTATGCTCTCTTCCCTTGCACTGACCAAAATAACATTGTCCTAAGTGGCTTTATCATCTATTGATACCGCTTATTAGGAAAGACCCTCCTGTTGCAGTTTTATGGCCTTTAATGTTCTCTGGAAATGGATTAAGCAAGATGGGTATAAAGTGTAGCTGGCTTAAATGAAGAAACTGTGAGTTGGGAACCTCTAATGTAAACCCAAGCCCTAGTCCCAGTCTAGTTTTTTACCTGTGTCACTATATTAATTGGGAGAATTACAACATGTGTCTGATAAAGGCACAACTGAGCCAGTGGACAAAGGAGTATTGAGAGGTATTTCCTCCTGCCCACACACCTGTCTTAACTCCAGACCGCTGGGTAATCCTTGTAAGAGCTTTGCAAAAGCCTCTTTTTCACAAAACATTTCAGCTGGTCCATGGTGACATTTCACTCAAAGTACTGCATGTCTTGGATATTTCCAAACCCTTTTTTTGAATGTTGAAGATGCTGAGTTTCTGCAAGTTGTGGAAATCTGCTTCCTGCTTGAATGCAGTGTACTTTATTTGTATTAGCTGCTGCTCTAAACCCTGAGTTTAGCTTGTATCATCGCAAAAAAAAACCAGTTTGCAAACACCATCCATGTAGTGGTGTGCCTATTTTATGCCATCAGTGTTCCTGGCTGTTTTGAGATCAGCTGAGCTCAAGGTGTCAAACTGGCTGTGAAGTTTGACCTGCTGATGTGGGGAGAGGCTGCTACAGCTGTTCTTATGTCTCCTGTGTTTTATCAGCACTTCCCATTGGTATGTTCGTCAAAAAGGAGATAATTATAATGATTCCCATTTTATTGGTACGAAATTGAGACACAGTGAAAAGACACATCATACTTTTGAAGTCCGCGGCCAGGCCAGGAATAGCATATGGTGCTGTGCAATTCAAGTTCAGAGCATGCAGGCTGGCATTTAAAGCTATAAAAGGATGAAGAGAAAGAACAGATTCTAATAGCACTTGAGTGATCAGCATGGCTTTGTAAGACACCCCAAAAGCCTGCTTCACAAATGCAGTTCAAAGATAAAATACAATACTGTCAGCTCTGGTCTTCGCTTTTGGTAACAGATGTGGTTATTGCATCTGTTCTTGCTTCTTGGATTCCAGAATTCTCCTGTCTTGTTACTGAATGAGTAAATTAAAACATTGAGTTATTACCACTTCCAAAGTGCTGGGAAATTTAATGTGGGCTTATTTGTCCCTTACAAGGATAGAACTGAGAAGCATGAAATATCTCAGTAGTTAAAAGATCATCTATCCCAGTGCATGCAACTCATCATTTACCTAAAATCCTTGGACTTGACCCAAGAAAATAGGTCCTGTCTCATTGCTTGATTTTTTTTTTTGAAGTTGGCCAAGTTGCTACTTCTCACAGGAAGACTATTATTTTTCCAGGTGATCGTATGCCTTATTATGATGGATGTTCCGGGCATCAGGGAACAGGCTTGAAATCATTTTGGTTTGCCATGCAGAAGAGGGCCAGAAGTGGCACTCTAGGCCATCTATCTAGGCTTCTGGTGCAGTTTTCATAGTCAAACTCAAAGGAAAGTGAAGAGGTCTTTCCAAATGAAGCAGGCATCTAACAAAAAGTGAGTGAGCCTCCTTTGAGTTTGGGAGCTTCAAGTTTTGGGAGGAAGTTGAATCCTGACCCGATGCTTGCATTGCACACCTCTTAGGATGCTGACCTGACACATGCCCTCAGCTGATGGAGCAGTTACAAATTTCCCCAGGTCCTCAAAGCATTTCCCCCTGCTGATTAGTATCATTTCTGCCTTGTCCAGGCTGAGCAGCAGCCAGCTGGCCGCCTTCCAGAAACCAATTTCTGCCAGACATTGTTTGAGGTTGGCAGCAGCCGTGTCTGGGTCAGGAAGGAAGGAGATGCAGAGCTGGGTGTCATCAGTGCACTGATGGTAGCGCAGCGTGTACCGCTTCGTAGATGCCCTGCAGCAGCTGATGAACCAGAGAGGTGGATGGAAGTGAACCCAGTAGGAAAATCTGAGGATGCGCAGTCGCCCAGCAAAAGATGTGAAAGAGCATATCCTCTCGCTTGGAGAGGAGAGGAATGTCTGGAATTTCTCCCTATGGATTTTTGTGCTCATTAGTGTATAAATCTCATAGCAAGCAGGTTGTTCTGGGCAATATTTTCACTCAGCCAGTGTAAATCCCTGTGGCCAGCCGTTACCCGCATGCCTGGGTTGTGAGCCGCACTGGCGATGCTCAGGCAGCAGAACGTAAAGGATGGTGACCTGCTTTCTGAAACACCCCCAGTTTTGGCAGCTGCCTTCAAGCACGTTACAGGTGTATGTCAGATATGATTTCAGGCCATGAAGGATATTTAGTAAATGAAGAGATTTAGTTATGCAAATGCGTGGGTTTATACTATAGGTTCAGCCAGTGATGTAGATGTATCCACTTTAACGCATGGCCCTGTGAGTTTGAGTTTCTTTGGTAGGACTTTGCAATACTTGTACCATAAGACATTGCTTGTGTGCTGTTTTAGCTGCTACCTCTATCGAACTGTGCCTGGGAAGGACTAAAGAGTTAGATTTCAGAGAATGGAAATGTCCCTGGGATGACTTGTGGGCTTCAGTAAGATGAAACCTATCAGGCAAGCCTGGAATGTAGGAGACCTCAGGAGATGTCCTGAGGTGTGGGGAGAAATGGGAGCTGGAGTAACACCTCTCCCTGAGGCTTCATTTAAAATATTTTGAACATAAGGGTGAGACTTACGAGTGGATTAGTATTGTGTAAAATATGTGAATTCAGTGCAAGCTGCTCGTTTAACGAAATGTCTTTAGGATATGAACTTATTTGTGATAATGATGTGATTGGTAAGGAGAAATTCAGAGAGTTTTGCTCCAAAAAGTGAGCTGCTAAGAAGTAGCATTAAGTTGAGCACCTATAACATGTAATTTATATGTATTTAGAGTTCTTACATACCAACAAAACGGCTGCTAAGGGTCGCACCTTTACCCATAGCAGAAGCCCACTGACATCAGACAGCTGGCCGTGTTTTTCATCGGGGCAAAATATTGCCTAAAAACCAAATAGAATTTGTCAGGAAAGGGTATGGCATAATATACCAAAGAGAAAGTTTTCACATAACTGATCTGTAAACAAACACTTATAAAGTTACAGATAAAGGTGTTAGCGAGATGCAAACTGCCAAAACACTGGTGGATTGTGGACAGCAAGGTTTTGAAATAACAGTTTGGAAATATGGTATCTTTAAACTTGTATGTGTATGCTTGTATTTTGTGTGCTACAGTGAAGTGTCATGATTTCACAGGTTTAGGCTAACTGTATATGTTCTGACTTTGAATTGCCATCTGACAGTCTTCCAAAGGGTTTTTGTGCCTTTTCAATTTTCTGTGAAACACCTTACATTTGAGAACAGAAATCAAAGAGCAAATCATATCAACTGAGCCATCTTATTTCAAACTGGCAGGGAGATTATTGAAACTACTAGATGTTGTTTCTAATTATCTGGATTTGGTAATATGCAAGCTACTAATTCAGGTTTTTGAAATAATTTGCAAAAAAAGCATGGTTGTGGTTTGCTGTATTGTCAAACAAATTAAAATTTTCCTCTGAAGATTTTCCTGAAAGCCTGGAAATCAATCCTATACCTGAGACTGTACAGGAAATTCCAGTATTATATAAAAGAAAAGGTTGGATTTGTATGTTTGCAGCTTTGTGCTGTTTCATTCAGACTTTCAGAGGAATTTTCTCTCTCGTTAAATATTAGGCTGCAAGGGATTCAGAATAGGTAGTAAGACAGATAAACTTTGAACTTTGAGTCTTTACACTTGGTCTAGTAGATAGATTCTGTAGGTAACTATTAGTCTAGAGAAAGTGTAGGTGTATACCCATATTTTCTCATGCTTTAAACAATAATATGAAAAAGATAGTTATGTAGGATTTAGAGTGCCATTTGATGCCCCATTCAGTGTACAAAACATTTTGGCAGCATTTAAAGAATCAGTCCAACTGGAGCTCTATTTACTGTTGGTTTACCAAAAAGAACCCCATTCTTTTTTAAAAAAATCTTTTTTCTTTCCCCCCTGCCCTTTCCTTTATGTGCTTTGGAAAATAAATCAATTGCCTGTTATACGTACTATATGTCTCAGAAGGTCTTTATTGCTGGCCAAATCCAGAGATACTGTATCCGTTCAGCTTCTGTTGAGAGTAGCTGGGAACCAAGTCCTCAGCATCACTCCAGATCAAGTCCTCTTGAGATTTATTACATTATAGTAGAAAATAGCTCATTATTATTTAAAGCTGTAGGCTTATTGAATAACACACTCGAGCATACGTGGGGTCTTTACTGGCTAATAGAGCATCTGCGATGAGGTTATGATTTTCTCCTGCCTTCTTATTGTTGGAATTTACAGTGGTTTAATTTGTCCTTTACTCTATGAGTTAATTAGCAGTGGTTTACTGTAAGTGCTCAATCTTTGATAGTTAGGTTGTGTGGCTGCATGAGGTCTGATCAGATAAATTGTACAGCATTTCTTCTGTTATTAACCAGCGAGATGGCTGACAGGATCATCGGGGTTTGGGGGCCTTAAAGAGGGGGGGATGGAGATAAACATGAACCTTATGCTCTTTTGGAATAGTTGCAAAAGTCATTTATCTGGCAGGATTTGGGGGCATTTTGAGCCTAATTTGCCACTTAGCTGGCAGATTTTATCTGTTTCCTTAGATATTTTTTTTCTTTTATCAGTTGGAAATGCAAGAGCCTTTGTTTCTCATGGATGATGTGTCTATTTGAAGGCTGAGTGTGTCTTTCTGTATTTATTTTTGTTGCTACTTAAATTAGTAGGAAAAAAGTTTACTACTGAAAGAAATGTTTTTTGAAGTCAGGGGTATCTACTTCTGTTTGCAAATTTGCAGGGAGCTGACACAACCAGCTTACTCTTACACCCTGTAAAATCCCAGCTTGACAGAATTTTCGCTTTTCTTTCTGGGCCCCATGGACTCTTTCCTAGAAACCATCATGCCTATCAAAAAGGGGTTCCTGTGAGACTTACCAAGAAGATGCAGGCTCAAAAATTAGGCTTTTATCAAACTTTATATAGGGCCTCATTTTATCTGTAGAAAGATCCAAGTACCTCCTTCATAGAGGGAAAATGATCACATCTATGTATGAAATACACTACATTTAAAAATATTGACTCATAGCATTAATCCAAGGTGATAGTCTTTTGCTGATGAGTACTTTACCATTAATGATGACAGTCACTAATTTGCTGTGGTAGATTTCAGTGTAATTTACACAGAGACCCATCAACCATCTGTAAAAAGACACCACTTTCTATGCTAGCCTGGTAAAGACAGCATTTTCCTTGTTGTGAGATTGGGTAGCTTAAGAGCTGTGAGAGAAGACTTGTGTTTTCCTACTGGTATGCACCACCACTTATAAGGAGGAGTGCATCAGTCTGATCAAAACAAAGAAACAGGATAAATAGTCTCAACATTCATGAAAAGCTACGGAAGAGGGAAGAGCTGTGCTCCCAGCAATGCAGGCGAGTCCTCCCCGCTCTGGTGCCCCTGTGAGATGGTAGGAACCTGTGAGCCCAGGGCAGAGTATCAGGACCATGACCCAACCTAACTTGCCCCGGGAGGAGCCAGAGCAGCTCCCACTTCCACCTTTCTGCTGGGGAGGGGCAGGCCTGGTTCCTCTATGGACAATATAGTCTTTGTTTCACCTTAATTTTGAAGATGGTGCCCAGATACGGATGCTCAGGCTCATCAAGAGGAAACGAGCGGGTGTGTTGCAGTGAACTGCACTGCCAACACTAGTTACCAGAACCAGAAGTGTTAGTACTTTGCATATAATAACAGTATTATCAGCTGGCAACGGATGTATTACTAGATTGTATGATATGTTGACAGTACTGACGAAGTCTAGTACAAGAAACAAAATTGTTGCATTATGCAATGGGAATGAGCGTTGCTGGCTGGGGTGGTTAACTCTTACGGGAAAGAGTCTCTGCCGGAGACTCCTGGCTCCGCCGTAATTTAGATCATCATAAACACTCTGGCTTGCTACTGTCTAGGGAGGTGAATCATCTAGCTTTATAAATCTGAGAACTTCTTCCTGAGTGATCTTCCTCTGGTTGTGTTTAAGGCAGTGTTACAATCCCTTGTTGTAAAATCTCAAGTGATATTAGAACTACTTTCCATAAGCACATGTAGGAAAGAGATATTGATTCCAAAGCTGGACTTCTTTCTTAACTGAGTAACCAATATTTTTAAGAACTTAACTTCATTTCTTGCTTGTTCACGTGCAGAGAAGAGAATTCTTTAGCTGTGGTCATGTGGTATGTAAACAAGAGACTGTTTGTATAATGTGTATAAGAGACTGTTTGTATAATGTTTGTAGAAAAAATATTGTTCAAGCACATCCTACCTGTAACTGCTGCAGATAGCAAATGTGACTCTGGAAGGCTACTCACTTGTGAGTCACAAAAGAGATGAGGTTTCTTTGAGGAAGATAACGAGGAAGAAATATTTTAACAAATCTGTAGGAACTCAGTTCTGCCCTATAACTAAGTTGTATAATGTGGTTATTTTCAGGTGGACTGTGGCTACAGTGATGTGATTCACATCTTTTTCTCTGACAGTCCCAACATAAACCCATAGAGATAAAGCTGATAAGAGCAAGCATTGTGTGTTGTGTGCTTTTTTTCCTTTTTTCCTCCAAATCCTGCCTAGCATCCCAAACTTTGATTTCTCCCTTTTACTTTCTTGTGGAGGGAGTACCTTTCCTATTTTTAAGTTGTTGTCTTTCTAATGACTTTCCTATTGCAAATCAATATTATTGATAGCTCTCTGATGAGCCTAGTTGCATTGAAAAGCAAGCTTCTATGGAAAGCTTTGGTTTTATGGCCATTGTGCAGATTCCTATACCTGGCTGCTCAGATGCTCTGACTGGGGTGTGAACTGCTTGGATGGGTGGGAGAAAGTCACACTGTGTCATTGTGAGCCAGAATCTGTTTAAAATATGTCTTATTGGTAACTTTGTGCAAAAATATCCTGTTAGATAGGAAGGATAGATAGAAGGAAGAAAAGCTATCGTCATTGTGAACTCCTGGTGGTTGTTTTTTAAACCTGGTTGTGTAGGCATGTAGCCTCATGCTACCCTAGGTAGACACTGTGGGCACTGACCCTCACCTGTTACCATGTTCTCACACCCAGAACCTGCAGCTTGGATAACCTGTGTCCCTTAAGAGTAAGTCCTTTCATAACCTGCTGAAAATAAGAGAGAGGGGATTACCAGAGTAAAGAAAGCAGAATATGTAATTCAAGGGCCAGTTTAGGGAAAGGAAGAAACCTGATGATAGTGCAGAGCTGACATTGCATACATATAGGCATAGTTTGTGCTGCTTTTCTTTGGCAAATGTACAAAACTGCATATAAAAACCCTGCAAGTATCTCCCAGGGTGGGGGTGTGCAAAAAAATTGAGCTTTGCTGGTGATGAGACTCAGTGGGGATTCCCTAGCCCGAGTATCAGGATGTCAGATGTGCACTGTGCAGTATTTTGTGCATTGTGGAACATGCTTCCCTGGAATGAACTGCAGTGGTGTCCTGCTGGTGTGTTACAGGGATTGGAGAGCCTACCCTGAGTGCACCCTGCTGAAAGAGACCTGGATGTTGGAGAGTGTGCTCTTTACCACCTATAAATTGCTTAGCTTGTTATTGAGGGGAAGAAGCAGGGTTGTAGGGAAAAGAGAGAAGCCTGTTGCCTTTGCTTCTATTAAGTAGTGTTGCTCGTTTAATGGATGAGTAACAGGAAAGAGTGTAAGGGGACGTCATTGTTAATGTGAACTCCTGCAGTTTTTATTATACTTGCACCCGCTATAGTTAGGGTTGAGCAGCTGTTTCCATTATGAACTCCTATTTCAGGGGTTTATAACTTGGTTGTAAAAATTTGCTCCAGGCTAAACTGTAACTTACTGAGTTTTAGCCTGGGAGAATTTTCTTAAACAAAACTTCAAAAGAAGAACTCCATCTAGTCATTGTTCTGCAAGCTTGCACAGAAGCCAAATTTTACTGAAAAGCCTTGAGATCTGTTTGTAAAACTGAGTTGATTACATTTCCCTCTGTCAGTTTTAAAAAAAGCAGTTTGAACTACTTCATAATATACAGCTGAAGAATGTAAGTGACCAAGAGGGGAATGCTATGGTGACTCAGCTGATGTCCGTTCAATCTGGTAGCTGTTGGGTTATGAAAGCTTTCCTCTGAGAAGACAGTGAAGTGTTATTGTCATAAGACAAGAGAATGATGGGTTTGCCTTTACTCGTGGGATCTGTGAAGGCTTAGCGCCTGTGTGTATTGAACTGCGCCTGTCTAATATTAGTATTGAATTCAGACTTTGTAGCATACCACTGCAGAAACAGTGTCTTATATGTGCTCGGTCACACATATGTTTGAATCCCCTGGTCAAACATAATTTCTTTCAGAAAGATCTCAGAATACCATCAGCAGTCTGCCCAAATTGTGTCTGATGGCCTTTAACTGCCTTTGAATAATGTGTTGCCAAGCTTTTTTTTTTTAATGAAGTGAAGCTCTACTTTATAAGGATACCTTTTGTATATAAAAAGTGTTGTCTCTTGGCCCTTCCATTTTGTTTCCATAGCAGTAGATATGCATTGGAAACTGGCAAGTTTCACCAAAACGCTCAGCAAAAGTTGCAGTAAGATTTTGAAAAACTAATTCTTAATACATTCAGTCTTTTACTTGGTTTGCTAAATTACAGTTGTAAGACATCAAGAAAATGTGAAACTCCTGCTCACAGGTTTGTGCGTGCCATCATCATGTATTGTCAGATTTGTAAAGCTGTTTAGATATATGAAACTGCAAAACAGCTTCTGTCAGTTACCAGGGGTAGGAACAAATTGTTTAGGCAGATTGTCCAATGTAGATGAAGACAGATCTGAATATTTCCTTCATTGGCATCATCCTTGTGTGACCTGAGAAAACCTTGTCATTTGGGGCTCAGCATAGGAAGTATGACCAATGCTGTATGGCAACATAGGATCGGACCAGAATTAGGTTTGGTACTTGATATCAGCAGTATACTTAAGTTTGCTCTTGTAGCACTTTTGGATCTAAAAAACTGAGTTTTAATATGATGGATTACTCTTCAGGTTTTAGATATTATTCTGAATAAAAACTGCCCAAGTAGGTAAAGATGCTTACATTTGTCCTAATCTTTTGAAAATAGATAGGAAAGAATATAAAAATCCAGGTTTCAATTTGAGCATCTTTTGTAAGAACATCTCTGCACCACTCAGAGCCATCTATTCTATTTTCTGAGGTGCTTTTGCTGCAAAGAATGAAATTGCCCCATCCTTTGTGAAGCATGGTGCTCCACAGCAGACTTGTCACCTTAGCTATTCAGCAATGAGGCGGTCTGTGGGAATGAGTATTTATAGATACTGGTATTTTACAGTGCTTGGTGTCTCCCTGTGCTGCTCCTGATGTGGCAAAATGAATGCCACTGCTGGGCTTTCTCTGTCACTGGCTGAGTTTCTACAATCATCACATTTCAGATCGAAGTATGAGGGATGTTAATTCATGGTGTCATTGTTATTTAGAAGTATGCAGAAAGAAAATAGCTAAGAATGTAAAATATATTATGATTATAACTTTCTTGCTCACCAGCACAGAAATATCATCCAAACTAAATCTGTTGAAGCAAATAATTTCTTTATCCCAAAGGCTGAAGGTATAACAAAAGTGCAATAGGTGTCCTTGTTTGAGGTAAAACAGAACCAACTTTCTGTTCAGTAATTTTACTTCTTAGCTAAGGCTCTTCTAACTCTGAAATTTACAGCATATTGTGCAGAAGACTGTCTTCAGAGTGATAAGACCTATGTTTATAGTTAATGCCAAGGAATGGTAGGCAGAGAGGCTCTTGCTTATACTTATTGCTGTAACTGCCAAGGTCAGCTGATTTCATTTTTTGCCCCACTGGAGGGTCGAAAGCGGAAGACTGTAGAGGGCTCCCACCGGCAGGGAGGAGGGGCACAGAACAGGTGACCCAAAACTGACCAACAGGGGAATTCCATCCCATCTACCCCATGCTCAGTATAAAAGCTGAGGGATCAAAGGGTCAGCCCTCTTTTCTTCAATGACCAATATTCAAGGAACACCCTGTCTGTTCATCTGCCTTTGATCCCAATCCATGCATTCCTGACTCCAGATCTGAAATCCAGTTCCCACTTATAGCTGAGTCCAGTCTGGGACTTCCCCAGTGCCTGCTGGTGATGTCATCCTGGGACCTTGATATGTTTTTGTATATATTGTATCTATTTCATTATTTCCTTTTTATTTTATTATTAATATTTCATTGAAGTAGTTTAGTTCCTCCTAAACTCGTAAGTATCTCTCTCTCTATCCTTCTCTTCGTAGTGAGAGGTGGGGGAGAGCGTCTGTCATTGGCCACTCAGGCCTAAACCATGACAATAAGCCTGCTTACATAAAAAATGAAGCTACCTCTTCATTCTTCTACTCAGAATCCACTTAAGAGGATGCAATCTCAAAATCGGCCTGTTGCTGAAGATAAGATGGCATCTCCCTCTCTGGCATCAAGGAGAGTGTCGTGTAAATCTGCCTGCTCTCCCACAGCAACCATAGCTGCACAGGGTGCAGACAGTTTCACACAGGCAAAGTCATGTAGCCTTTCTAGGTTTAACCCAACAGTTCATTCTATTGGAAATGAATAAATGAACAGACCAACACAGGGGTCTGGCATTGAGACTTCTTGTTGAGGTGTTACTGCATTTACCAGCAACTTCAGTTTCTCCTTGTAAACCTGAAGTTCAGGTATAACAAATTGCAATGAGTGTCAAAATCCACTTTTTCTCTATTTAAAACACTGATAAAAATAATTTTCTTCAGGGATAAGCAGAAAGTAGGCAATCTCTGAATTAGGGTGTAGTGGTATGTATAATAAGGATGGACTGCACATCAGGACCCCCTAAAGAACTTTTCTTCCTTCAAACCATTGTCCTGGGCTTTTATTTAATAACTATACTTAAATGTAGACTAAAAATTAGGGGTCGGCAGTGGATGAGATGTACCCTGACCTACCCCTGTCCCATGAAGTATATCTCACATGACTAAAATCAGGTAACAGTGACTGGAGTCACATGGTGGACACCACTCTCTCCTGTGATGAGAAGGGATTTCAAGGTGTGCACAAGAGGATGGCCTATCCCATGGCCTGTAGTCTGCATATGTCTCATGGGCCTTCTTGCTGACAGTACGCTATGACTATCACCCTGCCAGACAAGGACAAAGAGTTTGTTGGTGTTTTCAGCTCTGGTCTTGTAGAAGAAAAGCCCTGGGACCTTATTTGAAAGAAACAGAAAGAAACGGAAAGAAATAAATGAGATAAGGAGAGGTAGCAGGACAGACAGCAAGGGCTGATGTGGTTTTCAGCCCTCCCAGGGATTTTGAGTGCTCCTGGAGTGCCGGGTCAGGAAACCTGACCTGCAGTTAGGACTTCCCACAGTTACTCTGGCCATATGTACACAGAACAGCTGCTAAGCTAATAGCATTTGACACTGTCTCATTTTCCTCTGGACACAGGCTCCAAAGCATATGTTTTCTCATGATGCCTCTCAATGATGCTTTCTGTGAGATGTGCCACTGTATTCTCTCCCAGACTTTACGCTTCTGCTTCTCTGATCTTCGTTCTGTCCTTCAGTCTCCCTTGTCCTCTCTTCCAGCTGGATTGCCACCTCCACCATCTCTGTTGGGCACTTGGAGTTCATCTGTTGCTCAAAGCAGTTGCTTGACTTATCTCCATTGTCTCACCCTTCTCAGGTCCCTGCCACTGGATTCTCCCACCAAGAACCCTGCTACCCCCACCCCTATTTTTACTGCCCCTTGGATGCCCTCTCCTCTCATGTTAGCTTTTTCTACCACCATTGCACTCCACCACAGCTTCCCCATTCCTTCCCACAGTGTTGTTCATTCAATAGGTCTCAGTGAGGAGGCAGTGAGCTTTTATCTGCTCCTCCATTAGAAAAACACTGGTTTTTTTTTGTAAGGTCAAAAAATCTAATGTGTTTTCTTGCTTGCGTTAGCTAAATCTGTGTTACCCATTCTGGCTAATTCCAGGATCAAATGCCTCTTATAAAAGATATCAAGCCAACACACAGACAAAATTATAGTGTTTTAACTCTAAATGTAGTATTTCATGTTTAGTTGTTCGTTTTTACTGCTCAGGTAGGGTACTGTAGAAGTGAACTCAACCCAGTTAATGACCATAAATAATAATGACGGCATTATTCTTTTGTCTTGTCCTTTGCACACACTAATCTGCTCTGACAGCCAGCTTTGCTCTTTTATTAACTCTCCGTCAGCTGTAATCAGTGATGGTGAAGTCAGGCAGCAAAATTTACATGTGCCAAGTCTGACCATTCTTTTAAAATTTTTTTTCCCCCCTCTCTTTCCTCTGAAAAATTTCAGTACTCAGTTTTCTGTGTCTTTGTGATGGTGGCTGGAAGAAAGCATGGGGGAAAGGGCACAAACGTGCTTTTTGACATATCACACTGAACAGCATTCATAACATCACAGGGCAGTTCTGTCTTTGGTTACTCTTCCCGTCCTTCCTGTCTCCTGCTTATTTTCAAGTAATTGAAAGTATAAGACACATCCTTGATTAAATCTTTTGATTGTTATAATTTTTTAAAAGTTAGAATCTAGTTTGTGGAGGGGAAGGAAGAACTTAATGAATCATTTTCTAGCTCTTGTGACAATGCTTCAGCCTATTTTAATGTATGATTTATGCCAGTTACTAATAGATTACCCGGAAGTTGATGATTAAAGTGGAAGTTCCTTTGGAGAAGGGTGATATAACTGAGGTCAAGACCTCCTAGTGACCTCGAATGTAACTATTACCCTTCTAGGTTAGTTGCAATTGTAGATCAAAGTGTTGGTACAGGAAACATATTTGGTCCTGAGGTTGTCAGTTGGGGGCTGTTGTTTGACAACAAGGTAGATGTGGTGGTTGGAAGGGGAAATAAACGTTTCCTTGCAGTTTCTCCTTTGCTCACAGATGAAGACAGGATAAAACACTCAAATTGCATTTCAGGGTGTGGTACTTGAATTATTTTTCGTAAGGAATTCTGCATCTCACCTGAGTAAAACATGACTTCATAAACAAATGGGAAATGATTCAGACTAGTGGTTGCAACCAACTCTTTGAATGTGGCAGCAAACTTCTTTTTCTCTCTCATTTACAAAGCTGAGAAACTTTGCTGTATCTCCAGGGGTCCTATTGTTTTATCTTGTGTGGGTGTATGTTGCAGGGAGGGGAAAAAAGGGCAAAAGCCTCAGCACTTGTTATGGATCACAGAGCATTTTATAGTTTGTCTTAAAGGGGTGTACATGTCGGTTGGGTGTCAGTACACCAGTGCTTTGCTGAGAAGAAAAGGAGGAAAAAAAACAAACCCAGAAAAGCTTATTTTTGACTGGCCATTCATGCTGAGTTACTAGTGTCTTCTAGGCATTTTTCACCTAGACTTTTATAAGCTTTAAGGTAAGAATGATAAACGCTCCTGATTACTTGAGCGTGCCTCATTTGTGGCTTATGCTCATGTTTTCTAATGAAGAGCCCTTCGATCTGAGTGCCTCTCACCTAAGCCAGTGAAAATCCTGAGGAACATCACTCTCATTAACAGAAAACTGCTTTGCACCTCTTCTGTGCAGGCAGAGAAGCCAAGATGCTTTTTCCCACTTCGGAAACACAGCTGTACTTCCAAATGTCAGACAAGTTTCACACCATCTTTCATAGCTTTGCTTTTCATAAGGCTTCCCTTTTTCCTTGGTGGTGCCGATGTTGCCCTGTCCTTAAGGAGTGCTTGCACTGGGGCAAGGGGCTGTGAGTCACCAAGAGCTTGTGTTGGAAATGCACAACTGGGTTGTACTCCAGCTTTTCCCCTCTTATTTGCACTGGCTCTGCAGAGGTGAAGAAAAAGCTGTAATGCCTGAGCCACAAAACAGACTGATGCAGTAGGTTTGGATTTATTTTTTTTTTAAATGGGGTTACTTTCCAGAGGAAAAAAACAACCCTTATCTTGGTGCAAATGTGCTACCTGGATTTTACTGAGCTCATGGAATCATAGAAGGGTTTGGGTTGGAAAGGACCTTAAAGATCATCTAGTTCCAGCCCCCCTGCCCTGGGCAGGGACACCTCCCACTAGACCAGGTTGCTCAGAGCCCCATCCATCCTGGCCTTGAACACTTCCAGGGATGGGGCATCCACAACTTCTCGAGGTGACCTGTTCCAGTGTCTCACCACCCTTACAGTAAAGAACTTCTTCCTGATATCCAATATAAATCTACCTTCTTTCAGTTTGAAACCATTACCCTGTGTCCTATTATTACACTCCTTGATAAAGTCCCTCCCCATCTTTCCTGTAGGCGCCCTTTAGGTACTGGAAGGCTGCTGTAAGTTCCCCCTGGAGCCTTCTCTTCTCCAGGCTGAACAACCCCAACTCTCTCAGCCTGTCTTCATAGAAGAGGTGCTCCAGCCCTCTGAGCATCTTTGTGGCCCTCTGCTGGACCTGTTCCAACAGGTCCATGTCCTTCTGTGGATGCTGTGAGGTTTGGATGTTGTGGTTTTTTACTGTATTGCTATGGGTTTGGGTGATGCAGACGTGCACTCTTTGTACTGCTGTTGATAGGTGGAGGAATCTGACTCCAAGAAGAGCCCAGATCCTTTGAAGCCATTTGTTAGGTCAAGTTTTGAGTTTATGAAGGGCTTTAGCATCATCTTGGCTGAAGACCATGCTGTAAAAATCCCATCCTAATAGTGAAAACATGGGTGGCATTTCAGGAATATATTGAAAGACCTGCTTTACAATGACTTTTTATCTTGATGTGTTTTACTGATAAAACTGCAAGAAAACCCCAAATAAGCAAGGGTTAAAGCTTGGCCCTCAAGAATGGATGAGTGCAGTAGTGCTAGAGTTTTCACTGGGGCTCTGTCATCCTCAAAGGCCCATTGCTGAGCTGTATTGCAAATGTGCCATGACAGCAGGTACTATGAAAATAGAATTGAAAACTCATGGTAAAGGCCCAGACAGCCCTGCCAAGGGGTCCTGTTTTTTCTTAGTTTTGATTGAAGTTACCATGAGGGAGATGCTGATGACTGAAAAGTGACTTTTTTAACAGCAAATACCTCTAGAAGATGTGATCAAAAAGGGTTTGAAAAAAGTCTGTGAGATTAAGAGAGTCCTTTTTTTGTGTGTGTATGTGTGTCACTTAGATTTTCCCCATTTTCTAGTCACCTGAGTATCCTTAGTTTTCACTGAACACTTCTGGAAAACTTTCCTCTATTTTGCTATGAGTTGATGAAATGCCTCATCAAGAACAAAGGAAACGTTTTCCTGATTCTCTTTTATTTAACAAGTTAATGATAAATAAAATAAAATACATGAATGACTGACCATCCAGTTAAAAGAAAAATATGCTCAGCTTCATTTCAAGTGAACATGACAATTTGTGTTCAGATATGCTGAGGGAAGCAGTTTCTGCTTCTTCCCTTATTGCCAAT
Organism: Rhinoptilus africanus; assembly: GCA_013400135.1. NCBI lineage: Eukaryota > Metazoa > Chordata > Aves > Charadriiformes > Glareolidae > Rhinoptilus > Rhinoptilus africanus. The sequence continues at coordinate 656,256 of VXBO01007654.1, read as the reverse complement.
AGTAGGCAAACTCTGCATTTATTGTTTTTTTTTCAATGTTGATAAAAGCCAGGGTTGATATCTTTGGGTCTGGTGCAACCTATCTTTGCTCTGGACCCTGCTTCAAGAGACTTTCCAAATAACTGCAGATGCTTAACTTAAAACTGCTCTTCAAATTTTACGTTCAAAACTGCTCTTCCCCACCCCGCACAGGCCTAACAGAAAATGAGACTCATGGCTCTGTATAAAAAGGCAAACAAAGAAACCCAAATTGTTTCCAGTAGTAAACCCATACATCTTGACACAGCCGGCTCTTGTGTAACATAACACTAACTATACTAACATTGTCTCCAACTTATTTATTCCCAACTAGAAAGGTTGACCAGTTTCCTTTACAATCTAATATTTCCTTTAAGACTTTGTGTGGCTGAAATAGTCAAACTATGCTGTCCACTGTGGGAACAGCTGTGTATTTCAGTACTGCTGCGACAGAGGTTAACAGCAATTAGTTGTCTTTTTTTTTTTTGTATTTGTGGTTCCCATTTACAAAATGTTCTTCAAAATTAGTTGAATTCAAAGCTTATTTCCATTTGAGGAAAGCTGGGAATTTGACCCAGCTTCATAAGTCAAGACACAAAATAAAATGAAATATCAGACATGCAATAAAATCATACACCCTGCCCAGCTGTCTTCATAGTCCTGTGCGATGACTTTATTTCAGTTCAGATAGCTGCTGCATGGTAATATTGCAGTGGGGGGAAGTCTTTAGACAATAAACCAGATGCATCTATGTTAGGTAGTTTGAGAACACCACTTCTGTTTCGTATGCGCTCTCAGATTTGCAGAACCCTGCGGACCACTTCCTACCCAGCATTTCTTAGTTGCAAAATGTAACCTGAACTTGGAGTAAGAGGCTTTCTCCCTATCCCTTTGCCTGTATCCAAGAGGATTTCAAAGAAGCCCAGGGATTAGCTGACCTCCTCCCTTTATGTGTTATGGCTGGGCATGACAGGGCTAGTACTGGGGGAGGAGGATGTAATTCCATTGCGTCCTACTCCATCAGGCAAGTTTGTGGAGGAAAAGTCACCGTCTCGCTTATCTCCTCTCTCAGCACTAAGGGTATGGCAGGATTTGCAGTTACACCTGATGGTATCTGAGGAAAGGCGGAGGAATTTGCTCCTTTGCCAGAACATGTTTTGCACTTCATTGCACTATTATAAATCACTCTACTCAGCTGTAACTTATGAATGAGTACTGGGGGAGGGGGGGGGAGTAGAAAGGGGAGGGTGTTGAGGTTGAGTAGGGTTAACAAAATTTGAAACAGATTTATTGAAAGCCCTTCAAGAGTAAATAAAAAAAGACAGCCCAGCTGCTGCTGTTCTGCAACACAGCAAACTATGAGCTAGAAATCCTAGTAATTAGTTTCATTTGTAGGTGAAAAAAGGTCTTTGAGAATGTCTGGTATTAATTATCATTAAAGGTTAGTCATCATTTCCATTTGAAAAACCTATATTTTTTATTTTTAGCTTTATGTGTTGTCAGCTTACATGCAATTAAAGAACCCTCAAAGCAACTGAATCGCCTGTGTCACTGGTACAGCTTTGCCAGCTTCAAGACAGCAGCCTCCGCTTGCCCCAGACCCCCAGTGTCCCTGGCTCTGGGGGACTTAATGTCAGTGACAGCCTATCGGTTTGCACTGGTCAAAGAGATCAGCTCTCCTTCCAAGCTGTGCGCCTCGCTCACACCCTGCAGACAGTCTGGCTGCAGTGGCAGGGCTACTTCAGGTGGCTCGGAAAGAGCCAGTAAATCTTAGGTGAGGTATGTGGGTGGAGGCTTTCAAAAGGCAGAGAGAAATGCTAGGTATCTGCATAGTTTCAGTGGTAAATCTCACACTCCTTCCTGCTCTTTCATACCTCCTTTCAAATGATTGAAATTAGCGTTCTCTCAAAAATGGTCCCACTCCATTCTAATTAAAAATGAAATTCCAGGTTTGCTCTTCAGCCTTTGCTTGTGGTAGGATGGGTTTCTGTTTGTTTTTATTTTAAATACTGTCTTGCATTCTGAATTACAGCTGCTGCCTGTCACAGCGCTGTGTATCTGCTACAAATGATCTTTGTTTATCTTGTGTGTGAAGTTCTGCTGATTTGTACTGTGTTTGTAGAGAAAGGCTGGTAATTGCTTTATAGCGAGGAATGACTAGAAGAGGAAGGATTTGAGCTGGTTTAGTTAATATGTGGGTAGAATCCTACTTCTGTTGAAGTTTTGCCACCAACTGAAGCACAACCAGGCTCTCACTCCTTTTGAGTAAATCACTGTAAGGTTTGGCAATTTGATCTCCTTATCTTTAAATGGGGCGAGTATTAATACTCTGCTGGCAGGTCTTCCTAACCCAGTATAGTACAAGAAGTGTTATCTGGCACATGTGATGTAACGCTTGGCTCCTGTGCTGTTCAGTGGAGCTTGTCAACAGAAAATATTTTGGTTGGCTGTTTCTAAGACCTGAAGTAATACTATATCACTTTGTCTCATTATGGCATTAGGGTTTTCTTCTGTTTCTTGATAGATTCAGGAGGAAATAAATAAGACAGCTTTGCCAGCGATGTCAAGAAGTAACGTTTCTGAAGGAACTCTACCCTGTTGGAGTTCCCTGACTGCATTTGTATGCTCCTTGGTGTGCAAATTACAGCAGCTATGAAGATAGGTGTGCATAAAAGGAAGAATTGTTTTGAAATATTTACCCACTGGTATTAATTAATAATGGCAAAGCTAAAAATAGTTCATTGTGCTCCTTTCTATTATCTAGTTACAGTAAATATGCTTTCATGAGTTTTTTTATATATATATATACATGTAGGTCATTTGTGGTTTTTGATTTGTGTGCCTCTCCCACTGACATCAACAAGTTATCCTGCAAATTAGAAACCTTCCATCCATTGGCAGACTTGTTTTGAAGGAGAAGCAACTACAAAAGGAAATAAAGAATACGGCAACAGGGTGTTTTTTTGTCTTGAGTAGCTTTTATTTTATCACTTTAACTCTGATTTACTTACTGGAATAGATTATTTTTTTATTATTTCCCTATTAGTTGCTCAAAAATTGCCACTTGTACATTACTTTTCTCCTTCCCTCTAATTGTGTAATTTTAGCTGTTTATGTACTAAAATGTCGGTCAACTGCATGCTCTAAAGTAGAATCAACATAATACTGCTCTGCGGCATCATCTGCACACACTTCGATCGAGATAAAAATCCTAATGTAAAAAATCTGTAGGCTCAAATTAGTATTAAATCACCCCTGGGAAAAGCCCTCAGTGCTAATTAATGAATCATGAAACACTCAGTTTTAAAGATAATCTTTGACACCTATATCTATTCATAAGAAGAGCGTTTTCATCTGCAGATTCCATCAGAAATTACTAATTAAAACTTCCTCTTCCTGCTCTGTGTTTAGAGACAACATAGCAGAAAAATGGCTGCTAGAGCTATGATTTTATTCAGATTTTCAGTGCAGTCCAATTTGCATAAATTCTAATAAAGCACTATTAAAATCTATTAACACTTGTCTATGGCAATTAAGTTAAGTTTGCTATTTTGAATGATTGCATTTCATGCAAACTGAGATAAGGAAGCATGGAGGGCTAGCAAAGAATGCAGAGTAATCCCAGGAAAGATGCATGGAAAAAATGTTATTTACAAAGCGTGAACTTTAGGAAGGAATAAATATTGTCTGCTTTCTAAAAGGCAGTGGAAAATTCTTGGCTCTATGGAGTTGAGATTCAATCATGGCTGCCCTCAAATGTTTATTTTACAATATATATATGATATACAAGGCTGGTGAACATCATGATATTTTATTATGAAACCTGGAGGGCACTGTCCTCTAGAGAGAATTGAAGATTTTAACTAATATTGATTATTTAGTGCAGACTGTAAAGATTGTAAGTTAAAATGGGGAAAAAAGAAAGTCAAGGAAAGATTTAGATTTCTTTTTATAGATTCTTGAAGGTTTCAGGGGAACTGGTAAAAATTCAAGTAACGTTAATTCATAGAACTACAGCTACTATGTACAGTTGATTTGTTTGTTTCTTCCACAATTTAGGTAAAGACATTTGATACATACCCATGGAATGAGTAGGCATTGGTACCAAGTTTGCTGTTCTGGCTTGAAAACCTTACTTCATCTGTATTTCTACAATGCAGCTCTTCATGCTCAACTGTGGATGAGTTAGAGCACCTCAAAGCACTTGTACTTGTGCCCTTACAGGGTGACTTCCAACCACCCTCTTTTGGCCTGCTGCCTCATGCTGGGAAGTGGGGTAAGGGCAGACGTGGCTGCTGGTCGTCCCCATGCAGCCCGGCGCCAAGGGCTGTCTCTGACTGAGTTTGTGCAGAAGACTCTGTGCATCCAACTTGCTCTGGGAAACCAGGATAGCCACTGGTGACCTGAGTCAAGACCCTTCTCATGCTTTTTCTGCTCCGCTTACCACCGTCACCACAAACTTGAAGGTGCAGCTGCTCGGCAAACAGACCCTGAGTTTTTGCAGGATGCTGTTTCTAGGTAGTTGAAGGCCCCTTTGCTCAGAGTGAGTGTAACTACCACGTATACCTCTTGTGTTTAAACTTAATGAGGAGTCCTGCTTCTTTGAGAGCTTACTGAGAAGTTTTGGCCCTTTAGCTCCCACCATATTTGCCTGAAGTTGTGCAGAAGTTGAAAATATTAGTCATCCCGAGGGACAGACATGCACATAGTGTACTTATCCCAGCAACAGTTTGCATTTGTAATCTGCATTGGACCGACTCACTTGAATTCTGTTCATCAGTCAGTTTCTGGAGCCTTTAAAAGAGGGTCTTAAAAAAACCAAACTGCAGCCAAGAGAAGGCAGGTCCTTTCTTCCATATCTGGAATTCCCTTGTTCAAATTACATGGTTTTAGGGTGATGAATCAGAACTGTGATAGGATGAGTCGTCCCTGTGCCAGTAATGAGTGAGGGCTGTAAATGTCATGTTATTTGGAAGGGAAACTCTCCCCTGTTGTTTGCTTTGAGTATCGGTATATCTGGTGGTATCAGGCTTTGCTTCGGTCTCTGTGTGCTTGAAGACTTCCACTTCTATTTCCAATGTTCTAGAGGGGGAAAAAAACCCCAGAACCAACCAACTATAAAGACATTGGCAGTTACGCATTTACTTTGCAATGACCTTCCAGGATTACATCACCCTGGAAGTCAGCTATTTGGCTCTCCCTTGAAGAAATTGTCTGTCTCCATCTCAAATTGTGTGTTAAAACCACATAAAGGCTGGATTTAGTTACCAGAGATAACCTTGGCAACGACTTCCTACCAGTGCTGGTTATGCTTCGCTGGAACCAGAAACTGTGAAGTAGTAAAGAGAGATTCCTAGGGTAGAAGGTGGTGCTGGGCTATTAAGCCATCTTTCACAAAGGACAGGGATATCCCCATGCTTTGTCTGAAACCAAACACAAAGGTCTTGGCTTTGAGTTTGTCTCTCTCTTGCCAGCATCTCATACACTAGTTCATGTGCACAGAGTACAATACAATAAATAAATTTGCCTGCCGTTAACCTTGGTATTTTACTTAGTGACTACAAAGATTAAGCCACCTCACTTTTGTGGGTCTCTTTTCTGAAATGGGTAGGTTTTGCTGTAGTGTGGCCTGGGTAGCTATACAAATATCTGGGTGGACAGGCTGACATGGTTTGTATGATTTTCAGAAAAATTACTCGTAGGACATTTTTTTAGAGGTTTCTCTAATTTATTCATTAACGTTTTCTTCTCTGTAGCCTGCTAAGTTGGAACTATGAAAACAATACTAGCAACATTTTGGAATGCTCTTCAAAGAATTTTTAAAATAGTTTTCCAATACTATGTGGCAAGAAACTAAATACACAATATTTTTTCTATTGTACAATAGAATACACACAAGTATAATAGAATCGAAATGTTTTATAGGCATTTCTTTTTAAATGACCTCCTAATGCATTGGGGTTGCACCTCTTGCAAGTAATGCTGTTGCTTCCATCTCTTTCCAGGGGACTGTTTATCTCCCACCATCCAGCACAGGGAACATGACTGTTTTTCTATTTCTGTATTCTTTACGTGACCCAAACTGCCACTGCAGCTGGCAAAAACTGAGGGCATGCAAAGAAAGTGGGAGTGGGCCCTCTGCTGCTACTGCCCCAAAGGGAGGTGGAATGTGATGTTGTTCTCTGTTTCTCAGGCTTTGTTATAGTTTGAAGAATTTTTCTGGGGAGGTGTGTGTGTGCGCGTTAATTTGGTGAAGTGACTTCTCTGTCTGTAAAACAGTTACCATGAGAAATATGAAGAATATTCTGAGATCTGGAGTGATCTGACTAGTCGCACAGCCCTTCTGTACTCTGAGGGGCTTTCCTCCGTGCTCTTGGGAAGGAGCGTGTCCTTTACTGTTTCGGAACAAGGCAGTTGGTGGCACCAAAAACAATCTGAGAAAACTTGCTACCAGCACTGTTCTGCTACAGCCCAGGCACAGCAATAAAAACAAAGTCTCTGTGACAAGTATCAGATTTCTCTATGCAAAGTTAGGCCTTTTGTTGGCTGTTAAAGGAAGAACATACAGTTAATAATGTATTAAAAAACTTAAATACCACTGTCTACACAAAGTGACCAGTGAAGACCTCCATTAAAACTTTTTTATTTATTCTTCTCTCTCAAATTATTGCTGGATTTTCTTTTATTTTTCACCATCTGGCTATTTCTCGCCATCTGGGGTAATTGTGACTGAAGTCTGCAAGACCATTTCTTAGATTGGCAGCATCTCTAAAAGTGCTGAGCAACTTCTTTGTGGTGTGTTTTTTTTTTTTTGTGCCTTTCTACATCTTGCATGCAGCTCTCTAAATATGTTTTCATGTCTGTCTTTTTTCGCTCACCCGCCCAGTTCTTCTGTGACAACTAGCTGCCTTTGCAAAACGCTTCTGGGTTTGCTTCATACCACATAAAGTCTAGGCAAATGAATGTTTTCTCTAATGTATTTATGTAGATTATGAAGAAGAAAACAAACCTAGGACAAGAACAAAATTAATCACTGGCTTATTAGTTTGGCATTGTTGCTTGCATACAGAAGCACTTTATATCAAACATATTTTTTTTATAAGTAAATAAATAAATGACAAGCAGGAGTACCAAGCTCAGCCCAGCATGAGTATTGACAGTGGTTACTGCTGACAGCTTTTTGCTGTTTCCAAACAACATGTTTCATTCCCTTAACTCCATTGTCATAGGGAATAGGGCAATACCAAGCTATTCAGCAGAGACGCATGCAATAAGGAGTACTCATGGCTTTACTTTTGTCTTGACTTGAAGAGCTTTTGACGAAATTTTGCCTGGAGACTTTGGCCTGGCACCCCTGAGTTAGAGGCCGTGTCCACAGCAGAAATCTGAGACCCACGGTTTCCCTGCAACCAGACTGAACTGTGCTATTTTGGGAGAGCACTCCTTCTCAGCCCTCCGATTTGATTTAATTCAAAACCACCGAGCGAACGTGGAGGAGAAAATCCGGTAGTCCCAATAGTTACAAGGATGCATCTCTTATTTTTTGGCTGGAGTTTCCATTAGTGTTAAGCTAGAAATATTCACCAGAAGGGGAATATGCTGTTTTATCTTACCCTCTGGTTAATGTAGCTGTGGCAGCAATCCCCCGAACCTAATAGAAGTCATGTATCAGCGTAGCTGCTTTGGCTCTGCTTGGACACAGAGGAACAGGACAATAAAATAGAATCCAGAAGATGAATTCACTCTCGCTCTTCACATGTGCTTGGTGTGAATTAGGCTTTGGGTGGGAGGAGTTGTGATGGGAAGAGCTTGTGTTCTCAGCTGTGAGTGAAGTGAGGACACCCTGCCTTCGTGAGTTGTGCGGGTCCAGTTCTGGTGGAGGTAGGGTAGGCATGTCCACCGCTCGCCCGAATACAGCAGCCTGGGCAGCTTTCCCCTTCTACTGCTTTCCTACAAGAGGCAGCTAAATGAAGAAGTAGTAACTTTTGAATCTCTTAAAAGAATATGTTTTGCAAAGTGGAAATATTCTGGTATTTCTCCAAGCTGTCATGTTTGTCTTCATCTGCCTCACTTGCTCTGTAGCCTGTATCACTGGAAGCCTCCTGATGTTAGCAGCAGCTCGTCTGGTTTGTCTTGGCAAAACTTACCACCTTTTTTTTTTTTTAAACAGATCTTTAATCCTTACATCTTCCAAGAATTACTTTTTTTTTGTTTTGTTTGTTATTTCACGTCTACCAGAAAATCTAAAACCTTTCGCTTTTCACTGGAATTTAAAAGCTGTTCTTAATTACAGGGCTTCATATGAACTTAAATAGAGGGAGATAATAGAGTGACAAGGGAATTTCAGTCTGCCTTCAGTCAATTTAATTTTACCTGGGAGGTCAGGCACGTTGGCTACAACTTGTACACTGCAGTTTCACTGGAGCAGAAAGGAAGTGAAGATTTTGTTTTCCTCAGTTTATGGCACAGCACATTAATGAATAAAACCACATGCAGGCATATAGGTTCTTCCTACTTATTTAGCAGCTTACAAATAAAAACAGAGAAAAAAAGACAAAAAAAGACGGTGTAATAGTGAATGGATTTTGGCAGGTATTTTAAAGACAGAAATCTATTTGATGAAAAAAGTTTTTCTGCCCTTCACCTTCACATTTCTTCTTTATTTTAAGCAAGATGGATCACTTCCCTCCATTTATTCTCTCATTTGACCATCTCCAAAGAAGTAAACATTTTTATGACGATGCTCTTGTTTTTACTGGTAAGATGACAATCTGAACAACACAGAAATCATGGTAACCTGATGATCAAAAAAGGGGAAAAAATCGGGGGCAGGATCTGGACATCATACAAGCCCATGCTGAATATTGCATAGCCACACATGATGCATGTTGAGGACACCAGGCTGATTGAGACCTGTCCCCTGTGTACACTGTTGCTGGATACAGTAGGAGGAATGGATCTTTATCCCTTTCACTCTTGCACAGAGTCCGCATCAGTGGTGCCCTGGCATCACAGCTGTGCTTGGAAAGGACCTTTCAGTTTTTAGTTGTTGCATGGTATTTCCGGAATATTAATAATTTCCCATATACATTGTGTAGAGGCAACCAAAAGAGGTTGCTGATGACTGCTTTTAAAGAACAGATAATCATAAAAAATAATATTGAATAATTAAAATTCAAGCCTGGCCTTTTGCAAAGCATTTGAAAATGTTATTCACAAATAAGTTCATACTAAAGGACTTAACCTTGCTGATCTATCTGGTGTATATTAGGGAGGTAGTTTCAAAAGTGATGTTCTTTGGTGTATGTGTGATATTTGAGATATATGCCTTGCACTAAAGATACGAATGGCTCTGTTTTGGAACTGGTGGAATGAAGGCTGTTGGTTTGAAATCCCATGGATTAGCCCTTGAGATACTAAAGATGCACCAGTTGCACATGGAAATGCTAACATACCCACAGTACGCTAGCAGGGACTGTGGCTGGTGTCTGAAGGTATGGATGGATTTTACTGGGACTTAAACATCCTTCTGCATGGTTTTCTTTGAAACACTGAGTTTTGTGAGGACATGTGTAGATAGCAAGCAAAAATACTTTTTACATTTTTAGTATTTTGTTGAACAAATTAAATAATTTAAAATATTTTATGTCTACAGTTAAAAAAATAAATGCATGGGTAAAATGATTTTAAGATTAGTTTTTAAACCAGTCACAAAAATTTTCAGTTCAGTGTCTGAATGAAAAAGAGCTTAGAGCTGAAGTGATGGAGGGACAGGGTGCCATGATACTTCATTTGTTTTTATGGTGATTAAGAAAAAGGTTTTTTATGATGATTAAGAGAAAAAAACAAAAGGCAAGGACTAGGGCAGCCTGAAGGGATTAAAATCTTCTGATTTGTGCTAGGACACAAATAAAACATAGCCACTACTGATGTGAGGTTTTTGCCCTAAACCTCAGCTTTTCCTGAATGGAAAAAAAAAAAGGCAAAAGAAAAAATAACTATCTTACTGTAAGTTGTTTCTACAGCATAGAACTAATACCTTTTATTGCTACTGTTGTTTAAATATTACCTTTTGTAGTGCACTTGCCAGAAGAAGAATTCACTATTTCTTTAAAAATAGCCGAAGTTTACTTCTGTAATTTGTAGCTTAGAAGGGTAAGCTGGCAACTGTGTGAATGCCACTGTGCATGGCATACAAAGGTGTAACAACCGGCCATTTTGATTGCATTGAGATACTGTGTAGTGTCTGTATGCACACACATGCACATACGCGTATGCACATTTATAAACAAAGAATTTCTAGAGTGGTGTTCTGATGCATAGGTCCTCTGGGCTGAATAACAAGAAAAATATTTGAAGGAAGACAGCTTTCACACCTACTGGTCTTCTCGTTGTAGTGCTCTTGGTTAAATAGAAGCAGGACGCAATTCTAGGAGCAGGAAGCAGGCTTGAAGGGACTCTGCATTATTTGTGGGATCATGGTGTTTTGTATGGGATGACCTCCCAGCTCTCCACGCATCCAGTCAGGGAAGAGGATAAACAAATGTTAATTTAAATCTATTTACAGTGTGAATTTAGAAGTTTGAATCCAGAGGAGCTGAAAAGTTTTTTTTTTCAAATTATTTTTGAAGGGTTTTTTTTTCAGTGATGTCTGCAAGAAGATGACCTATTACACTTTTTTCCTGCTCATTTTTCATATTAGCTTCTCTCCAACACATATGCCTTTTATAGCTCGTTCTATTCTGAAACAGAAGCTCTTGTTGACTTTGGTAAGGTCAGGAGGGCTTCCTTGTGGTCCTTGAGTGGTGTGTTCTGAACCCTCATTGCTTTGGCTTTCATGTCAAGGTCAACAGAGAAGTCCTACCTTGCAGAGACGATGCAGGAGGGGAACTGTTGTGGTGTTGCCCTCTTTCTGGAATAATTGTTCTTTATAAAATCGTGTGAGGCAGTTTCATTGACCGAGAGCTCTTTAAGCCCTTTCCCGAAGGCAGAGCTGTGGAACCCTGGGGAGCAGGCTGCTTCGTGGGAGGCCATGGCTCTTGCTGCTGTGCTGTGATGCTTCAACAATCTGCAGGACTGGGAGAGCCTGGTTTCTTTTGGTTTTGTGACTCATGTTGGATCCTTTGGAGTCCAAGGGTGAGCCAGGATTGTGTGCTTTGTCTGCCTGGGGACCGTAATTAGGTCTCTCTCCCCTCAGACCAGGTGACTGTTTTCCTGACATCTTGCAGGAACTTAGTGATGTCAAGGTCTCTGACCTTCTGCCAGCTGTGATCAAAGTCAAGCAAGATGCTCAAAGGTTGCTGGGAGATATATGGATGGACACACGCATGCACACACTCAGCATGATTGCATTAGCCTTGTCTTCTTAAGAAACAGATGAAAGCTATATAATTTAATGGTTGGATACGAGTTCTGTGAGTGGTAATGAGAAAAATGCTGCCTCCACCACACCACACAAAGCTCTGGCTTCTGAGGGCCTCTTTGAAGAGTCGGGGACAGGCACAGCGCTGCAGTGGCAAGACGTCTGCAGTGTGAATAAACACATGTTTGGGCGTTGCTTAAGTGATGCTGACATTTGTCTCTACCTACTTTCTACTCAAGCATCTGGTTGGAATAAGCTCCATGGGTGAGAGGTTACCTGTGGTCCTTGAGCTGATGGAGAAGCTGAGCCTGTTTAGAGACACGTCCATGTCCACAATGACAAGCTGCAGCCTCAGATGTGTGTTTTACATGGTTGCTTGGAGTTTTCCCTTTCCTTTTCCCAGCTGTTGCACAGATTTCCCAGGAACCAGTTTCCAAGGGTTGTAGTAGCTGATGCAAGAGCTGTGAAAAGTTGTAAGGACTAGTGACTGAAAATGCAGATTCTATTCTGGAAATAAGAAAGCTGTGTCCTGTGATAAAAATAATGTTGTTGAATGCTTTTTCAAAGCGAGGCCAGCATGAAAATGTGGAGGAAGTTAAAAATTTGGTCAGAAAGAAGAAAGGAGATTTTTTTCTATTTCAAACTGGCTGTCTTAAGCCATAGATGTCACTGGAGGGGCACATACTTTTGACTATCTGGCTTCTCTGCCAGAACTCAGACTGAAACCGGAGTTAAGGCATGTCATAGGTGTAAAAGTTAATTTTACTTTAGGGTAAAGAAGAGCTAGTTTTCTAGCTAGGAACTTTGGGCTGGTTATATTATACTTCTAGCAAATGTGCACTGTTTTTCTGATGCAATATGATTCAGAAACTGATCTTTTTGGTCTTAGCAACACACAGAATACTGTGCCTGTGTGTATCTTGAGCTGTGGGAACCCTTTTTGATCTTTAATTACAGACTATTGGCTGAATAATGGAAGAGGTCTATATTGTATAGATACATAAAGCCTTACTGCATATGCGCAAGAGGAGAGAATTTGAACTGTGGGGTATTTTTCCTCTGGGTTTTTCTTGCTTAATCATATAAATCCAAGTTTTCTTTTAAATGAGTAACTATGATGTATACATAGCAATGTTTTTGTTACTATTTAGAGTTCCCCTCCACCTCGATGCCAAAATCAAAGTACATGTTATGCTCTGCCTGTATTTCTGTTCTATCTGTGTGGGTTTCCACCTTGGGTGTACGTCTGTCTTCTGGCTGCCCAGAGTCCCATCCTGCCTTGGGTCCCATCTGTGTGTGGGCTTCTCCCTACAACAAGGGGCTGGGAAATGTGTCTGGGTCCAATTTGGTATGTGCCATGGTATTATGTACAGTTCCATCTCTGGGTTTCTTTCTGTAACTTCAGCATCATTCTTATACCTGCGAGATTAATGTTCAGTGCCATGGAAAAGATTTTGATGATACCACCTGGACCTTTTGGGAAAAATATTTTTGTTATTGAATGTTATCGTTTGTTTGGTATTTGCAGTCCTTTGAGCAATGGTGGGCTAAGAGGCTGCAGTAGGATACTCAGAACCTTAGATTTGTTTAAAGTAATAGTTAATGGCTATTGCAGATTTACTTTGCTTTTAAGCCAAGCAGTGATGAATGCTGGGAGCCAAATTTGAAAGCTCATCACAACCACATACGATGGAAATGCAGTCTCTGCAACATATTGATAGTTGCGGATGACAGAAATGATATTTATTGCTATGGACAGTAAAATTTATATATATTAAAAAAATGCAAACTTTGGAGAACGATGGGAAGCACTGACAGGAAACGCCTTAGAACAAATTTCTGCAAGAAGAAGTGGCCGGAGGAAGCAGCTTCAGTGAAAATGTTTTATTTGTTTTGATCTGGAGGCCAAATGATAGAGTACAAGAAAAATCAACTTCTGAAATATCATTTCCCTTCATCCAGCAAAAGTCATCTCAACTTTAGTGTACAACGTAAACATTCTTCCCCACACAGCTTTGTAATTAGAAATATTGATGTCTTTTCAGAGAAGAGAACTTATTTAATGGAAAGCTTTACTCCATTTAAAGCATGCTGGAATGTCCTAAAATGTCTGGTAAATGTTGTCCTGTCCTCCTGAGATGTAAAACACAGTTGGTTGAGTATTTAGTTTGTATATTGTTCCCCTTCTTCTCTCCAACATGAATTTTAGTATTTAAAAGCCTAGCCAGGTATTAAGTGGAATATTAGTTTTATACAATACAAAATTCTAAATTGCTGCAGGTTGTTGTTTAAATTATAGCTTTCTCTTTGTTTTTTCCAGCCTAGATATTGCCGTGTCATGATGTTGCCTGAATTACTGGGAAGCAAAAGTGAATTACGAGTAAGAAAAACAAGGTAGACTGCTTTGATAGGTGAAACTGGGTAAACTGCTAAATAATAATAGATACTACAGCTTAGAAATTTTGGGAAACAGGAGTGGAAGAGGTTGGAGTTCTTTTCATCTGTCATAGAAACATAAGTCCATAGTTGTGCAATTCTATTAAAAAAAAGTCATATTATCTGCTTATTCCTGTACTGAAATCCTCCTGCAGAATATTTGTGTGTGTATTTCGTCTTGACTCTGTTGGGGAGAGGTAAGGAAATGTTTGGTTCTGTTTTTTCCTTCCTTAACTATAGCAGGTGGGGAAGCTGCAGAGATATGCACTAAATTGGTGCTGTGCAAAAATTATTTCAGCTTAAAGTTACTTTATATAGAAAACTTGGTTTTGAACTGAACCTTTGCCAAGTTACTTTCTTCAGAAATATTTTCATACATCAAACAAGGAGGAAAATTAAGGAAATTTTGTCTAAGTGAAAAGTCAGTATTTTCAGCAGAAGTTGGTAAATTTAAAACATTATGAAGGTGGATGTGAGATCATTGTCTGCAGGCTGTAGTGGAGCATCTTAAGGAAGGCTGGAGTGAGTAAATGGCATGGGGAGCAGAGGGACATTTGTTATGAGGCCCCAGCCAGGCACTGTGAGGATAGGATGGAAGTAGCCAAGCTTTGCCAGCATCCAGAGTGACCATGGGTCAGTGCAGTACATGTGACAAGGGAATGATTTTTACATGTGTATGTAAATCATATATATATATGTAAGTTTGAAATTTGTCTGAATTATTTGAAATACTAAAATAAAAAGAAAAGGAGCTGTAATGGCCAGAGCTTCCAAGAAAAAAAAAAGAATTAAAGAGTAGTTAGGTTAGTTAGGGGAGTAGGGGAAAAAAAAAGGAAAAAGCTGGCATTTCTTGCCTTATTTTGCAAACCTCACTGTGTGTTTTCAGGCCCAAACTCTCATCTGCTTGTGTGAACTTGCAGAGTATTGGTGTACTTTAAGAAGGTAGAATGTGTAGACCCTAGCCCAGCTGAAGGAAACAGCGGAGCTCCTGTTGACTTGGGCCACTGCCAGATTGCTCCAAACCTACTCTTATTTTTTTTTTTCCATTGCTAGTCACAGCAAATCCCAGGGGCTCCACTGCTGGCTGCTGCAGGCTTGGGTCTGGCTCCCTCACGGCGTTGGAGAGAAGCAGGGTGATGCCTGGTGTTTGGCCATGCCAGTGGGGTATGCGTGAGTTGGGAATAGTCACCGGGGCTGTATACCAGTGAGATTGGAAGGCACAGAAAGTGCTATATGTCATGGTCATTTAAGCTGTTGCGCGCTTAGCACTGAAAGTTTTATAGAAAGGCAAAATGAACAATTCAATTACAACTGCTGCAATGCAATCCAAGTTGATCTAGTTTCTCCCACATGAGCTGACCACAATTTTAAGCTTGGCATAGCCTGAAAGCTTGAGGAATGTATTTCCAGTAATTGCCAGGCCACTTCATTGTTTCTCTGTATACATAAACACTAGGCTGTGATCATAGTGGTCATGCTTGAGCTGCTATCTGAAATTCACTTGTGCTATAGGGATTGACTAATCTGGTTCATACTGACAGCAGTTTCCATTTACTGTGTTAGCTGTTAGTGCCATGCGACTCCAGCTAGACTCGGAAAACAAAAACTGCTAAGAAGTGCTGGGCACATGAGTTGCACAGCAGAATACCCACATGTGATTGCAGGATCCATGATTTGTCAGCTCAGGAAATCTGGCCAGGTTGCAGAAGATGCCAAAAGAGAACCAAGCACCTAGTGAGGAACAACAGGGAGTCATTTAGTTTTTAATCATATGGCAGAGGAATAGTAAGGAGTTTGTCTTTTTCAGCCTCAAGACGTACTCTTACTTGGCCTGCGTAAGCTTCTTCTCCCTCAGTTTTTGTTTCTCTGAATGCCGTGCTGTGCGTATAAAAAATTAATTCCTAAAAGCTGTGTCCTTTTGTTCCCAGGCAAAGTTCCCCATGAAGTTCATAGGTTTGGGCTTTTTTCCTGTTTCTCTCAGCTTCAGTCTATGTGGCTGTTACAACTTCTTTAACACTGGGCAAACTAAAGCTCCAAGCTTTCCTAGCAAATTCCTTCCTAGCAAATCTATTTCTTTTAAGTTTTTCTCAGGATATTGATTGCTGGTAATTTAATGTGTCTCAACTGTGAAAAGCTGTTACGACAGTTTCATATGCTATTGCAGTTTTTTATTTCCCCATTCACAGACAAAAATGGAAGATTATCCTTGCTGGAAACTGTAATATATAATTCAGCTAGCATCTCCCCTCTCAGTAGCCAGAAGCTGTAACTTCCAGCAGCTGGGCCATTATTTTAAAACAGCCCAGTCTGTAATTATTTGACCTGTTCTTTGTTACACTTTTATAAAAGAATTAGCCCAATTAAATGAATCTTTAGGTAGCTGAGCCAAAATTTGGTGGAGGATGTGATTAACTATTTGGAATTCTGCACATAAAAATAAACCTGTGCTTAGGTGAGAAGTAGAGAAATGTTTGGGATGCTCAGCATCCCTGACAGTCACATCACAGGATCGCTTCTGTGAGCTGACTAAGGACTGTACATAACGCTGGTAGAAATAAAGTGACCCTATTCCCTACCTTTCTCCTCAGCCCTGATGCCAGTCCTGTCCCTGTCAGCCTTCACTTTGCTAAGGAAATCAAAACTATGGGTTGTCTTGCTGACTGCTGCTGCTTCTCCGGTCTAGGCTGAGGTCACCATCCTGGGGTAGGTGGTCTTTCAGGCAAGGTCTCCACACTGCTGTGCAGAATGAGAAAAAGACCACTATAGGTCCATGGGCCAGACCCACTGCTTTTCCCTGGCTCCCATGGTAAAATGACATCCTCTTTCTGCTGCTGCCTGGCATGAGTCAAGAAGCAGAAATACCTGACGTGGAGGTTAAAACTTAAATGCTGCAATTAGAGGATGGGAAGGAAGCTACAGAAGGAAAATAAGATCTTATTTGTATTTGATTTGCCTCGAGAAGTCTGTACTGCATCATGTATGCTCTTTAAATAACATTTTTAAGATTGTAAAGCTGAGTGCACCCGACTTCAGAAGTGTTATAGTTAGCCGTGCACCCTTTTCTCAGCGCTGGTGAGGGGAAGCTTTCCTCATCTGCTGTGACTTTTATCAGCAGCGTTCCCCAGCCTGCCTCCCAGGGAATCCCTGCTTCACATCCTCACCAGTGTTAACTCTCCTCTCCTGGTGTTTGGCCAGCGGTGGCTCAAGGCTTTGCCTTGTGTCAGTGCCTGACTGCTCTCCTGGTTTGAACGAGAGGAAAAAACTGAGTGACAAATTACAGATCAGTTGAAATGAAAAGTTCCCAAACTATTTGTTGCTGTGGTTTATTAATAGCAAACCTAATATGTCTTTTCCATAGATCAGGGGAACTGGATACAGTGATATTACAGCAGATAACCCTTGTCTGTTTTCAAAAAGGTATATGTGAGGCCCAGTGCAGATGCCGCTTCAGTCCATGGGATTTTCCCTATTGCCTTTTGTAGAGACACTAGCACTGCTTTCCTTCAGCTGGCTTTCAGCACAAGTATGGTAGGGAAAAGTGAAAGATTAGGATGTGCCACCAAAAGCAAAATGTGATTTATTCTCTAGTTAGTTGATATTGATGTGAAATTATCAAGTCCATTGTTAGAGCAAGCCAAAACCTGGCATGGTTTTAGTCCAGCTAAATTCAAATATATGGTTCCACAGAAAGGCAACAAAACGCTGCAGTGATAGTTACAGACATCCAGAATAAAGGAGAATTTATGGGTGTGGGGCTTTTTTCAATGACAAACAAGGGACAGTTTGAAAGAAAGGGGAGGAGGGAAGACCTTAAAAAAGAAAGAAATGATCCAACATTCCATATGCAGAGAAAACAATTTCCATGCCTCTTATCAAAAATGTGTTAAATCAGCTAACATTGATATAACTTCAAGCAATTAGGAGCACGCTAATAATGATATGAGTCTTCAGCTGTAAATAATTACGCTGCCTCAAGGCTATGCTTTAATTCTTGGCTTGCTGTATCTATAAACAATAATCAAACTGCAAAGCAAGTTGTGTTGTTTTTGTTCACAATTTGTGAAATGATTTCTGTACCCTACAGTGATGCTGATGGCTATTTTGACCTTCAGGAACTCCGGCCTGTGAGGCTAAGAGCTAATGTGTACTTCCATCGATCTGAGTTACAGGCACACAGCAGGTTACTGTGCCTGTTCTTCACAAGTACAAAAGCTGCTATCGTCAATCAGTGTGTGTTGTGAAAAGGGGGCTTGCTGCTGAGACTCAATAAATAGGGACATTAGGAGGAAATGTTATAATTGCTGCTACCCACATCTTGTTAATGAGTAATGTACAGTTAGACTCCATGCAATTGCAGCTAAACTGTTTATACAATTTATTCTTATGTTGCAACTAACATTTAACATAATGAAGTATCATAATTGCAGCCATTAAAGTCAAGATTAAGATTTGTTTAATTAGAATTAAGAAAATGTAGAATAGACTTTGAAAATGTAGGGTTTACTGGATAGAATCTGCAGCACATAGGGAAATTCAGAGAATGGGTATTAAAGAGCTTTGTTTGTAGAAAAACCGTGACGATGGGGTATGATTCTTCTGTCGCGTACCCCTGCTTTTGGAGCAGCTCTGCTGCAAAATAAACAATGCAGTGATGCAGGTGTAAAAATGAAAGCACAGCCTCGCCTCAAGTTCAGACTCTGATATTTTAAAAATCCTCTGATCAAATGTAAAATGGTATTTATTTAGAAGGCAACGTATATGGTTGGCTTCCTATTTCACTGTTAAATCACACCACCCAAATGCACGCTCTCTCTTTTCTCCCTGGTACAAACCTGAAATAAGTTTGCCATTAATGGGAATTAGGAAGGGAATGACTCCTTAGACACAATACAGAATTGTCGTGTATATATAGTGTTTTAGGAATAAAGTAAGTAATTGCTCTCAACTGTCATAAAGCACTCTACAAGTAGTCAGATTCAGGCAAGCAGTAGTATTTAGGGGGAAATATGTTAAAAACTTAGGATAGACCCCTGAAGCAACAACTGTGCGAGATATTTGTGTAAAATTACAAGCAGCTTTTTGGAAGTGTAACACCATTCAGAGATGTCAGAAATATCTTCAGGCTTATAAATAGAGTAAAACCCCATGTCAGACTTCTGATGGAGCAGAGTAGACAATACACTGAAAAAGTCATGTTGTTTTTGACACAGCTCTATTAGCTGGGAAGGGCAGCTGGGTGGGATGTCTCTCTCCCAGGGCTGGTATGTCCACAGGAAACACCACCATTATCAATAACCTCATCTCTACTTAGAGAAAAGTGTTTTCCTGTATAGTGATGCAAATAATGCTATGGTTTTCATTTCCATGAGAAGTAAATATCAATAATAGAACCCATGTGTTGAGAAAATCAAAAGAATTTTAAAACTTTCTTGGCAAAAATTTTTTTTACTTTCACAATGTCATTTTGATTCCTCCCCCCCCCGGCCCCTGCCCCGCTTCATTTTGAGGTGACAGGGCAGGGACTGGAATATCTGACCAGATTTGGCATGGGCTGGTTAAGTTGGCATGGAATGGTTGATTGATTTGTTTTGCAATGCTGTGAATTCTCCTGTGAA
This sequence comes from Rhinoptilus africanus, assembly GCA_013400135.1. Classification (NCBI taxonomy): domain Eukaryota; kingdom Metazoa; phylum Chordata; class Aves; order Charadriiformes; family Glareolidae; genus Rhinoptilus; species Rhinoptilus africanus. Next base: position 636,825 of record VXBO01007654.1, on the reverse strand, counting down.
TAGAATTTTGTATAGATTGTAATTGCCCAAGGTTTGATGCTCAGTAGTAACATAGTTTTTTTTATTCTTTTCATCTTTCCTAGAAGCTTTCAAGAAAATATATCTTTGTGTTACTTTCAGGATGGATTTTCAACTTACTGAGTAAATGTATTGTTGCAAAGATTTTTATAATGGCATATTAAGGAACTCACAGGTCATAAATGCAGTAGTCAAACATGTGGTAATTTATGCAGAGAATAATTATAGATGACAAACAGAAACAAAGGCCAATTAGGACGATTACTGCTGTAGTGTCATATCAAATGAAGTTTTTATCATTCTTGCTTTCTCTGGAATAAATCACAACATAAAACTGTTGGTCAACATTTTGAAAAGATGAGCTGAACAGCTGTTAATACTGGTATGACACTGAAGGTTACTGACAAAGTCAGTGCTGGTTATCTAAGATTTAGAAACCCATTGATTCCCTTTAGAAGGATCTCTGTAAATATGGAATAAAATTGACATTGATTTACTTTTTGGGATGAGGATACCCACGTACTTTAAGATAAGAGCTATATTCAAGGGTATCTGATTAGCTTGCAAGACATAGTGAGCTGTGCAGTTGTGTGTGTATTCTTGATTTTCTTTCAATATATACAAAATAGGAACTCTGGGATAGCATTTTTAAAGGCAGCTTTTTTAAAATAAGATGAAACAATGCTATCTGAAACATGGTGGTCTTATTCTTGAGTACAGTGCGTGCGGAGGTTACGTGACTTGCTGCTGGAATGGTTTGGTTTTGAAAGCAAAGGACCATTTACAATTACGTTGGCTGAATTTTTGGAGACAGACCAAAATGCATTACAGACCATTTTCACTTTGCAATTTATTTCCGATTACCTTTCCTATCTGGAAGGGCTCGATTCTGAACTGGCTTTGAGAACACCACACCCTCTCCCCAGTTAGTTGGCCTTACCTCCCCTTTCTACCCCAAAATCCCAGTTTGTATATTTGGGGGACCTCATGGCCTGAGGTACCAGATGCAATGCTCTCCCTTAACCCCCTCACAGCTGTCATGCAAATAGCTAGTAGAAAGGCTAAAGCTTAGGGTTACCTGTGAGGGGATTGGAAAGTGCCATCTGAGTTATAAAGGAGACCTTGATAATCACAGACAGTACATGATTAATCCAGAGAAAAATGCCTTTTTCAGGTGCTTGTAAGCATAAAGTCCTGAGATGCTGTGCCATACTGATCTTGAAAGCTATAAATACTGGTAGGATGCATTATTATGGGGGGTCTTCTCATCAATCAGTGTCCTAGGTCCCTGAAATAGCAGGGGATTCTCTAAGACCAGTTATCCTGGTGGTTGTAGACAGGGACAAAAAATACCCCATCAGTCATTGTCATATGGACCCAGGGTGATTTCTTACCTGACTCTAAACTTGGTCATCAGATAGTCCTGTGTGAGCAGGACATGCCTGACAATCACCCTGGAGATTTTAATAGCACAAGGGGAACACCAGTCCCCTTGTCTCCAGCTGTGAAATATCTTTTCTTCTTCCTTCCTGGAAAGTGAGCTAGACATAGGGAGGGGAAAAAAAACCTCTCTCTGCCCTCTCATTTGTTTGCAGCTGGGAATTCATACTTTTACTCTAAAGTGCCCTAGATTCCTTATTTAAAAAACAAAAGTGATGGAGCTTAAGGTATTGTAGAGGTGAAGTAGACACTTTGAATGATATTTTTCATAAATCAAACTGTGTTTGGGACTGATTTTCCTTCCCTTCAGAGGGGACCCTTGCCAGGGTAGAAAAGACTTGTTGTGTTTTACTTAGCAGAGACCTTACCAGGATTTATTTTACTACTTAGTCCCATTGGATGTGTTTTCTATGGCTTAAAAAATACAAAAATAATAAGCCCAGTGCAAATTGTATATCTATTAAAACTATTGTGCCTGGGTAGGTAGCACAAAGGGTTTCCAGCTGGGTACCACCCCACTAAGCTGTGTTGTTGTAGCTCCCTTTGTCCGTGGTGCCCAGGATGCTGGTGTCCTCAGCTGACTCCAGCTGAAATGGGCAAAAAAGCTCTTGGCAGGTCTTCACACCCCACTTTAGGGCTGAGCCCTCAGCCAGAAGGGGATGCTCAAAAATGAACTAGCCCACCCTGCTCCCTCCTCAGCCAGACCTCTCCTGGTGCCCTATGAAATTAGGCTGTGTGACCTGCCACAGCCTGTGAAATTACTCTCGTCTTTTGTATCTCGTTAAAAAGGATGTTTTCCTTTTGCTAAACATGGTCAGCTGATAAAAGAAAATAGTAGTGCAAAAATAATATTTGTTTTTTTGCGGCAGGGAAGAAAAACTAAACCCTGTAACAGTAGGTCTTTTTAGCCAGGAGTCCAATGATAATGACTGCAGAGAAGCAATTTCAGTACTTCCCGATGATTACAGGTTTATGGTTCCATAATTATTTAATGCTTGTTAGATATATCTATTTAAGTACACCTCTTCTGATGCAAGATCTCTCGCTAAGCTAATTTGGAGTGACTCCCTGCCAAATCAATATCAATCTTCTGGCAAATATTATTAAATATTTGTTTGATACCTATTTACAAGTAGGAAAATAATTTTGCTGCCAAGGGATTGTAAATGTGTGAAAAGACCCTCTGACAGCTTACTTCACTCACTGTCTACAAGCCGGCGTCTGCGTGCCAAACTTGGAAGACTAAGATGAAGAACATAATTAAGGAAACATATGAAGGCTAGCACAGGGTTTGAGATTAATTAGCTGCGCGTCAATAATCTCATCAATATCCGATTAACAAATGACACATTGCCCAATGAAACATATTGATTCATTCACACTCCACACTGTTAATAAATTGAAGCTGCTTTGCTAAATGAGAAAGCTGACAAAATAATAGCTTCCTAATACTTCTCCAGTATTGTGAGAAAAACATAAAATTAGCCCAAAGTATACTTAATTTAGCAGCACTGTCACTGCACTTATGAAGCTTGTTAACACAATAGCGTGGAAGATTTTTTTGGTGATAGACTAATTGTTAGAATGGATATATTAATAGATGGATACATTCAAAAGTAGAAGTGGAAATGCTATCTATTTGTTTGGAACAAGGCTCTTAGATGAATGCATTTTGGCAGAAATGACGTAAACCTTTTATATAATGTTGGAAGTGGAGTTTTAATGGGTGTTTTTTGTTAAACATGATAACGTATTAGTGTGTAAGACTAGTGTCCACAATACAAATTTTGTTTATCACTGGGATTTTTTTCATTCATTTAAGTAGAAGTGGCATCAGTACTTTGCCTTGAGAAGACCAGATTAAAAAATTGTGACTTTTTTTTGATGAGGACAATTCAGAAATGTTGATGAAGAAAGCAAGTGTGGAAGTAAAGGAGTCCTGCTTTTCCTCCTGTGCATTGAGACACCCAGTGTGCTCTTAAGAAAGAAGTTCTTCATAAAAATACGAAAAATGTCTGCAGACAAAATGTGCTGTTTACATGTCTTATTGAGGTGTCAAATATATTCAAAACTATGGGAAAACTCCAGGAGTCTAAAATATTGATAGTGTGGTTTTGCTATGGGAGTAATACTACCTCTGTGGTTTCTTATGGTATTTGAAAGAATACCATAACGAGGGTACAGCAGTAGCCACTTTTACTGGTTGCGTTAATACTTCAGCAGAGTGTTTCTTAGGGGGGCAGAGGAGCCAGTACAGCCGTCAGGGAGGTTCTGGACATGTTTTTTGTTCTGCACAGCAATAAGAAAAAGACCTTTTGAGCAATTTTGTGGAAAGGTATGTTCCTGTGCACAAGCCGCAATCCAGCTCTGTCCTGGGTGAAGTGGTTTGGGGTTTTTTGGTTGTTTGGTGGGTGTTTTTTGGCTTTTTTTTTTTTGGTATGGAGTGTTTTGTGTGTGTGGTGGTGTGTGTTTTTAATTGCAGAATCCTTCCAACCAGGTGAGGAAAGCCTGCCAAGTCGACCACCTTCCCCTCCCTCCTCCCTCAGCTACATCATCTCTTGCTCTCTTGGTGTGAACCTGCATTGCTGCGACAACGCAGCTGCATCCCAGCCAGCTCTGGTTGCTCTGCTGTCTGCAGGATCCCACCGGCACTCCTCGCTGTCACCCACTGAGCCCCATGGGGCTGTGGCAACCTCGGGTGACCTGCTGGCTCCCTCATTGGCGGGTGCACGTCCCCGCTGGCAGTGGGACACGTGGCAGCGGTGGGTGGCAGGTGTGATGGCTGCTTAATCGGCCCCCGGGGGGAAACCTCGATGCCCAGGGGCTGTGAGATGCAGGGCGGCAGCTGCACTGGCTCGCTGCCCACCCGGTCGGGCTCCTGCAGTGTGCGAGGCTCGGTGGGGAGCGGCTGATGCCACCCCAGCCTGCTGGCACAGCGCCCGGATCCCGTGGGAGCGAGATGCGGGGTCAGGCTGGGAAAAGAAGGTCCCTCCCTCGCCCTGATACTGAATTTGCTACCTGTGCCTGATGGCAGAGCTGTCATGCATGGGGACCACACGTAGCTTAGCAGCTGGGTACCAGCACCAGGATGGGTTTTGCTGTTAAGGGTTGAGTTTAGCTGGTGGATTAAAACACCCATGTGCGTCCGAACATGTGCTGAAACACCTTGACTGCTGTCTGGTGTGTTATCTGGAAGTTCTTGCCTGCTGTCCACTGTATTATCTTGAGTTCTGTGATCTGAATGATTTTGATTTACCTACGTGTATACGTGTGTGTGTGCATATATGTATGTGTATATATATATGTATACACAACACACATATGTAAAATCTTGTCTTGGACTCAACAGGAGAAAAGTGGTCGCCTTAAACTTTGAAGTTATCCGGACTGTGCTCTAGGAAATTTGGAGGATTTGAAATCTGGAGGCCAAACCATTTGTTTTAATAACGGCAGTATGCTTGTAAGGCTTTTATGAGTCATTGTTATGCATTCAAAAAACCTTAACTCTTAGACCTCACAAATTTTATGGCTGTGACTAGAAATTAGTGATCAAAAAGACTCTGTTAAGTATTTGAGCTCATTGCCCTGTTGTTGAGGATTGGTCTCCCACACTGTGAAATACTATTTCCAACCCCATTTTAAATGAACTGGCTAACGTTTGGCCCATCTGTAGCTGGCTCTTAACTAACTATCATTAACTTTTTAGGGCTCCATGATATGCTGAATAACTTGGAACAACTAATGATTTTATTACCAATCTTAATATTTAGAGTTCCCTGTGGAGTCGTGTATGGTTCTTAATGAAACCATTATTTACAGGATTAAAGTCTCTTGGCAAATTCCTTTCCTTCCAACTGCACTGAGATTAACACACGGTTGCAGCCCAACTTGGATGAAAAAGGGGTTTACGTGAGGTGCAACACTTAACGCTGGTTTCTTTAAATGAATTATTTCTAAAATGTCAACAATAAAAATTAAGCTTATCAACTCCTACCCTAGGTCAATTTAGGATAGCCTGCTACTGCATGCTATTATTACTTGATTTAATTCTATGTTGTCTTAGGGTCTGTCCTTATATTAACTAATTATTTGAACATAGAAGTACCTGGGTACTCCTGCCAGGACAGGGATGTTGGCCTTTGCACTTTTATAACAGTAAAAGATAGTCCCCAGCATGAAGGATGTCTTTGTAACCAATCTTGTGGGAGTGTTGGATTATACTACGAGGAACACTAAGGGCATTATCTGAAATGTGTATATGAAGAGATGTTTACTTCTAGGAAAAAAACAAATGAATTTCTTATTGGGTCTCTGGCTGTGTTTACAGCCCGTGGCACAGCCACTGGGTAAGAATTTCATTTGGTGCAAATTCAGTTTCAGACAAGAATTTTGACACCAGTTTGGATAATATTAGCTAAACTTGTATCATACTTCTTGTACACCCACTGTTTTAAAACTTAACCCCAAAATACCCACTCTCCACAGATATCCTCAATTTTATGAGGCAATTATGAGCTAAAAAGCAATGATCTGAGGTTTGTCTTGGCACCTTCAGGCTGAAAGGACCATTTGGAGAGATCTCTAATGTTGTGTAATGTGTTGCCATGGGATGTTTGAGTGTATGTGACTACCTGTCCTACCTCACTTAGAAGAAGTCAGTGGAGACCATCTGCAGCTTCCACTGAAGTAATTTAAAGTTGCAGGTCCTTCTGCTGTCTCATGATGTGGATGCTTTTGACTAGCTACAAATCATAGTAATATCTCTCTCCATCGTGTAGAAGAGCGCTACCCAGGGATAGTAAATTCTCTAAGGGGCACATGTCTGCTAGATATCATGAATGGACTCTGGAGCAGTTCAGTCAACAGTATAGCTCCTGACAATAGCAGCAATATTTCAAAAGCAGTTAACAAGGGCAAGGATATACGTCTGCCTCCAGGGAACGATCCTCAGAAACCGGCAGGAGGAAAACCTAATTGGAAGTGTCAAAAAAGGAAGAAAAAAAAATATAAAATCCATTTCTATTAGACCTACAGCATGCTAAGACCTGAAGGAAAACTAAGTAAAGCTTGTGAACTTTAGCTAGTGACTGGAGTTTTCTGTCATTTATCTGACAGTCTCTCGAATGAAGCTCGTCTTGTAATAAAAATGGGGAACTAGCAGGTGTTTTCTTGAGCAATTCCTCATTCCTTTTCTTGCCTCCTCAAATACCAGCATATTTGGATGGTTTTATTGTCTTTCCCCAAACCCAGCCATGTTTTTAGAAATGATCTTGATTTTCCTGATTTAGGTATTCAACTTGGAGAACTGTGCTCTCTCTCCTTTTTGATCTGGACTTGTATGGACCATCCAGTTTCTCATACTCATTCCATCTTAACTTTAGAAAGTACTAAAGATGGAAGTGAACATTCAAGATCATCAAATTAGCCCTATCTTCAGCACTGCTTCTTGGTTTCTCATCACACAAAAGTGTTAAGAGATTGGCACCTCCGAAATTTTTCCTCAATGTATTTTCTCCCAGTCTTAGGGACTCCCAGAGCAAGCAGTGATACCTGTGCGTTCAAAGGCTTTGTTGGTCATCTCTTACAGGAATGATCCTGCTTGTTTTAAGCTCATGTAAACTTGTATAATCCACATCATCTTGTGACAGAGTACTTAACTATGCAACGTACAGGATGTACTCATCTTTATTTCAAACCTACTACCTGTTAATTTCAGTGGATGACTGGTAGTTCTTGCATTAGAAGAAGCAGTGAACAGTGTTGTTTTCTACATGCCACTTTCTGTTTTATAGATCTCTCTCAGATGCTCCCTCAGATCTCTTTTGCAGGCAAAGAATTCCAGACTATTTAATTGTTTCTTAGACAGAAACGATTCATTATCTTTGATCTTCTTCCTTGCCTTCTTTACATACCTTTTCTAGTTTTATTGTACGTGTATCTGTGCTCATGTTTGCTCCTCTAACCATGCATCAAAGGTTGATTTGACATTGCAGAATGAGACAGTGGCTATTGTCTCTAGTCATTGGTAATAACTTATTAGACTGCCTAATCACAACCTCTGCTATACAACGTATGGTACAGTGACTCACCTACGCTATGTCCAGCCGGGTTTTGTAATTCATCTAGATAGAGGCCTTTGCATATACACTACAGTTGTAACTTTGGTTTGATGTTTTCTATCATCTTAAATTTTCACCTGGATCTGTTGATTTTCCTTGAGAGTTGTATAGTCTTGGTGAATTCTGTTTTATTCTTGAAAATCTTATCTCAGTAGCTCAGACCAAAATTTTGAGGGTGGTAATTTGGTCCAAAAAAAAAAAAAAGTCTTAAGATGCTATCTTTTTGGGAAAAGACTTTTCTATAGGTGAGGTTAATATCAGTATATTTTTGTCCTTTTCTTTCTCCAAAGGGAGAGAAAAAGTATTTTAAAAGTTGTTCTGAGATGAAAAATCAAGTAGCGTCAAGAAAAAACTTGAGAGGTTTACTCACCAGTTGAATGTAGATGATTATACTCTTTTTTTTCTACCTCATTTAAAAATAGAGGGCTTAGAAGCTGGTACATGGTAACTGATGGGCTCAGTCCCCAGTGATGATGTGTCCAGGCCTTTGTCCCATGCAGAAGTAGGCAGAACGGCCTTGCTGAGTTCTGTATGGGACATCAGGGTGCTGTACATGTGGCACTCCTACTTACCCCTTCTGAATGCTACTTTTAGGCATTTCCAGAATTCTGGGTACAGAGAACTCCCTGGTTCCTTGATACTGTTAATAGCTGCAGCTTCAGCTATACTGTCTACAAAGGCTTCCATTGGATCTTGTTCAAGACTCAGCTTTTAGGTTTTATGCCAGGGTCTCAGCAATCCCAGCTGTACAGAGGTCATCCCCAGGGCCTGCCTGTATTCTTAAACACCTGCTAGCTTTCAAGTCAACAAGAAAGAAAAGATCCTTTTTATGCCACATCCCAACCTGAATGACGGATGAGAAGATGATGTGTGATGGTGCTCTAGGGACAGTTCTCTACTATAGCTCCCCATCCTCTTGTGTTGTGTGCGGGGATGCCCTTTGCCTTCCATCAGGGAGTAGCATGAAGTTGGTGGCATGTCATGTGGGGTTGAAAGTTGTGGAAGAAAGACTGAATGTGCTGTGATGGCACCAACAAATCCTGTGCCTCACTTGGCGTGGTGTTCCCTTGCTTTTTATTTTTTGGCAGAAGGAGAATAGGCTGAAGTCGCATAGCATACTGTTTCACAGTGTGAAAAGTGACTGATGTAGACAGCCATTGTTTTGTTCACTGATGCTGGACAGTAAAAGATGGGAATGAAAGATCCAGTTCTGTGTATGAAGGGTTTTCCATGAACCTGTGCTTGAAGGGTCTTTGCACCTCAGGTATTGTGCTTGTCTTTGTTCCCATCTGTAATATGGGTCAGGAAACTATATCTATTTCTCCCACTTCTTTTATTTCAGTTAAAAATATTTTGAGCGATGAATGTCTATCCTGTAGTGTTGTGCACAAAACTTCCTGGCATAGGCAATAACACATATGGCATCTCTGGCCGGCTTGTTAAAGACATGTACAATAACACTTGAGTTGACCTAAAGCTAATAGGGTGAGCAGCAGAATTTTGGAGTTTCCTTCATGTAAATACTGGCTTTTCTGCCATACAGCCTTTCATTGGTGGGTGGTAACTCACTGAAATGGTAATTCTTAGAATTAGACACTCAAAACAAAAGACTTGTTTTTAAATAACCAGATCCAGCAATCACAAAGAATGTAGCTTTTGAAAAATTGTCTTGTTTCCTTGAATCACATTTTCCTGCTAGTCCTCATCCCTTTATTGATGACAGATAGAAAAGGCTGTTGCTTGTGTTCGCTGTAAACTTCTCTTTGTCAGAGCCCTTTCCACCATCTGTCATTGCATAACTGTATGTTCCCAGGTTTGTAGCTCTAATGTGTTTTTGCTGTTTTGTGTACAGTACGTTACAAGTTATAAAAGCTTGAGTAAATAATTCATGTAAAAACCTTTGTAAATATTGTCAAACTGTGGAATAAATGATTTACTAAGAGGTCTCTTGGCTCAGCCTAGCAGCTTTATTACTGTAACTTGTTTTGTAAACAACCTCCTCCTCCCACCCTGTATTTTTTCCATCAAGTGACTTTGTGTAAATTCTATTGCTAAGCACTACTTAGATGCATTTCAATCACCATAAATAATGCAATATCAGCACTTTAACCACCTGGGGACTCCATTCAGAAGTCAACCAAAGGTGTAGTTTGTGCAAGACCCTTAAGGGAACATATTTTCAATGTGTGTAGAACAGTATACTTCCCACTGCTTTCATTGCTAATTGTGTTTGCTGGAGATGTCTCCCTCTCAGCTGGAAGAAGGTTTTCAGTAGACTTTAGCTTTTCAGAGAGGCTGGTACCTGTGCTTCATTTCACATCTTATGGATGTTCTGCAAATTTGAAGACAGATCAGGACCTAGGGTTATGGGAGGTGGTCCTGAAAACCACTCAATTTTTTCTTCTAGCTTTTTAATAAAGTGTTGTCTGACTGGTCAGAGGAAAAGTAATCAAACATTTGTGTAAATGAATGATATGACTTTGCTTTGATGTATTCATGAGCCCCTTGCTGGCCTTCTGAAAACACAACTGAAAATGAAATGTTTCTTCAATAATGTTAATGGAATGGGAAAATGTAAATGTGAAAATGTTAGATCTGAGTCCTTATTTGTAGGCATCATTGTATGACTAAGTGTGCTTGTTCTAAATGTGTTTTATGAAGTACAGGCACGCTTGGCAGGTATCAAACCATTGGTGAACGACTGCAGTGATCATGATGCTGAAAGCTCTGAACCATGCTCTGAACCATACTGACTCAGAATTTGAGCTAAGCTTTGCGTCCTGAAGTTGCTCAATGTCCATATTGGTTATAAGCTGGTTTCCTTGTTGGCTCCTGTATAGAGTGAACAAACCTATTTTCCAGGCATTGCTGGTGGCAGAGTTTCAATGTGGACCTGTGCTGTTGCAGGTAGGATGAACATAGGCTGTCTTGGGTGTTCTGACTCTGCAGACTCAAACCAAGGACAGCATGGCTGTTGGCCAGGATGGGCACAGCCAACTCGTCATCTTCTGCTCAAGGGTGATGTGATGTCCAGTTTTTCTGTCCAGGCAGGTGAAGCAAGAGTTACAGAATAAGGTTTGCAAATGTAGGGATGGCGGGCAGCTGGATTTTAGTGATCCCAGGAGCTGGTAGCCTCTGTAGGGAAGCAGAGCAAACAGGCTATGATGGCTTGCCTGTAGACATGCTCCCCTTGGCATGCCAACTCATCTCACCACTCAACCTACCTTGCTTGGCTCTTAAGCTTGATGGAAATGACTATTCTTTAAAAAGCCCCATGCACCAAGAGCTCCTATTTGTCTCTCTGGACCAGCTTTCTGTATAGTAGGTGTAACCAATCCAGCAAAAATGAATGGAATTTCTTCAAACATACAACCTCAGCAGCAGATGTCTTCAGACACTCCTCTTATGGAAATGCTGTTTTCTTAGCTAACTGCTTTGAAGTTACTTTGTGCCAGGCTGGTCTGAGCAGCCTGGGAAGGGCACTTCCACAGATTTCTGACTCTCTGTGAATGGGGAAAATCATTCATAGTATTATGTCTGATATCGAAATCTATCCAGAAATGAAGTAGTACTGTTTTCTGATTGTAGAGATGGCATTTTTAACTTGATCTTAGGAAAGGAGTTGGCCATGTTTTGGTGACTTATCTAGATTCATAGCCTAGGGAGCAGAGCAACCAAGCTATCTGTGTCTTAAGAAATAAAAGTAGACTTCAAGAAAGAAATCTCTTGGAAAACTTTGTAATGGGTTTTGGGCATTTCTGTATGGCAGATGTAGTGAAGAAAAAACTTCCTTCTCCTGGCTTTTTAACCCTTATACAAAGAAGGTGGTAGTGTCCCAGCAGTGAATGTAAATGAGTTCGTGAGAAAGAAGAAGCCAATAATGGCAGCATTCGATCATGTAGAGTTGATGAAAGAAGAAATAATGGTGTGCCCTCTACGAGTTATTACTGGTAGTTTCCATAAAAGTTAAGTAAATGAAGTCTGAGGCTCAATTAAACCACATCTTGTCTGTCTTCTTGTGTGCCCAGGACAATACATTGTTTGCTGTGAATGGACCACCCGAGGGCTGGTCATGTGTTTTGGTAAAAATCATAGTTTTGTCAAACAAAGCAAAAGACGTAATTATAGCCTTTTTATATGAAAAAAACTATTTTAATTATTGTGCATTTCCAATTAGAAATGTATTAAACAGTTGCCATTAGAAGCTTAAAAGCATGAAAACAGCAAAATGTCAGAGAAGTTCTGTAAAATCTCATCCCCATTTGGCTCAGTATCAACAGGGAAACAGGGGATTCCTCCTGTGCCCTCCCCTCTGCTTTTTTTTTTTTTCTTTTTTGAGGAGTTAGGGGGGAAGGGAGGCTGGTTCCTTTTTGTTTCTTTTTTCCTAGATGAGAAAATCCTAAAAGTCATCATCTTTGCCACAACACTTAGGCCTCAATAAAAAAAATCTGTAATTAGTTGTAGTGCAACATAAGTTGTGCCTAGCCACGTGGCAAGGTGTTATGGTGGTGTTATGAGATGTATGTTTCTTGGACATATGAAGTCTAGCTAGTGTAATGTTAAATACTTGTGAAAATATGATAGATGGTTATAGATTTAGAAGGGATTACATGTTATTCTTATGGAGTTGATGAAATTCGGTACAGTGAGGGGGGAAAAAAAAGTCTCTTTGAAAGATCACTTTGTAGGCTTAATAAGCCTAGATATAAGACCCCTTGAAATTTCCTTTTCTCTTTATGGTGTGCATGCACAGGTATCAGTTGTTGTTTTCAGATCCAGAGTGATTGTAATTGAAGGTTTTGTTCCGGATGCTGTGAGGAAAGCTTCTATTTATCTTTCACTTTAGTTACTTTAAAGCCTGCTCCTCTTCTGGTGGTGCTTCTCTTGATGAAATCTCATGGGAGCTACAGGTCAGACCTTGGAGGCCAAGCTCTGCTCCACACTGGTCTGTGATATGCTGACCTTCAGTGTAATCTGCTCTAATTTGTGGAGTTACTCTGGGTGTTGTCACCTTGATGCTGCTGGTACCCTGTGTTTACCTTTGCTGTTATACATCTGTGGAGACTGGAGCAGAAGGAATGCTTTAAATTATACCTTGGTTTCCTGGGTGTTACCAGTGGTCCTTGGCTGATGGGCTTGCCACCATCACCTTTGCTGGTCTGCTTTTCCGTGTTGTGTTGTTGGGCCTGGCTGTAGGTCCCTGATGGAAAGTGACCAATAGGCACCTGTGCAACTCTGTTGACATCAGGACATACAACCCTTCTTACTCCGGTGGCCTCTGCATCCTGTGGTTTAAGAGATGTTTTTTGTATCTCTTTGCTGTGAAATAGAAATTAACTCTGTTTGAACTATGAGAGACAGCTCTTTACCTGCACTTCTTTTGCAATTGTTTAAGGGCAAATCTATTGGCTTCTGCAGTGCACCTACAACAGGTGCTCCTGTGAGGAGGAAAATGCAAAGAAATTCCATCACTTTGAAAGAAAAGGAGATGTTCTCTGTGCTTACCATTGGGGTGCAATCCTCACTTCTCAGGGGTTATATGCATGACTAAGTCCTGCACTCCTGTTTCCTTTTGGACTTTCGTAGGCTTCCTCTCAAACTGCTTTGTTTTTATGTTATTGTAGCATTTAAAGCCTAAGGCAGGGGCCAGCAACCCAGCATGAGAAGGGCAGTATACAGAGAAACAAGCGTTCCCTAATCCTAAGCATTTACAGTCCAAGCATTAGAACAGAGGCAATATATGAGTAAGGATCAAGAAAAGAAGATTGAGGGGAAAAAACCTCCGCACGGTAGGTATGGCACATCAGTAACCCAGTCTGGGACTAGATCTTTAACATGCAATATAGCATTTGTCTTTTCTGGATTGTACTTACTGTCTGCTGGGCTATTAAAATCTTCATCTTTAGGATGATGGACTATATGATTTTGTCTGACTGGTGAAAAAGGACATGGAAACTTAAGGAAATGAAGAATATTTATCTGAATCAAATAGGATCCTTAAATTTTGGGTGAACGATTTTATGACAGAGGAATCACAAGTGAGCCGATTGCAGCAGTGTATCACACACAGTTAAATCCTTCAGGCAAGACCTGCTGCCACAAACACTGATGGGCCTCCTCTCTTCCCCTGCAGTGGGAAGCAAGGTTGCAGTGACACAGAACTCTGCTAGACACCTTCAGCTGCAAACTTAGGAAAGGTCAGTGAAATATAAAGATGATCTAGAGTATCTACAGGGTGTGATGTATCAGCAGGTGCTGGCAGCAGACTGTGACAGAAAGTCAAAGCTGTTTCCCTGGCACATCTCCCCCATTTGGGAACCCAGAGGGAAAGCACTGGCGGGGACTGAACATCCTTTGCTGTGCCTATAAACTACTACCAGAAGAAGCTACAATGGAGGTGTGTTTCAGTATTATACGACAGCTAGGTATATATATTATGAAATAGAACCCAGACTATGTATAATAGCTGGCATTTTGTAACCCCAGTGACTCACTGTGTCTTTCCTAAGGAAAGAAAGTCACTGGGGCCACCTCCTGTGGCTGCCTTTCGGCACACCTTTGCAGGTCCCACCTGCTGCTCCTCACTTAGCCATCAATAAAATATCTCCCCTCTTGCTCCTCTCTCCACTAACCAGGAAACATTATTTTGTCACTGCTGGTTCCTTGTGCCAGGTGGATGGACATTGCAGGAGGTTTGCATCATGGTCTTTATCAGCTACTTCTACTTCATGACTTAAATATCTTCTTACTGTCAAACCCTCTGGGAGAAATTACCTGTAATTAGTTCATTCTGTGTAGGCCATCCAGAATAGCTCTTTGATAGCTGTGCTATCACATGTATTTCTTAAGTAGCAGTAATTATTATTGAAGAGAAAAATAAAAGAGCTTTTAGACCCCACGTTAGACCCAGTTTCCCCTTCTTTTAAGCATGGAATGGTGGTTTAACACTGTTTTCTTTACCAGGCTGTTTGTCAGACCCAGTTCCGGAGAAGAGCATCACGTTCCAAGGAGGAGACAGAGACTGGAGACGTTTCTCGTGCCAGTAGTTTTGCTCTGGCACCTGGCACACGTGCCAGCAGCCGTCTCATCGTGGGGGGGGGGGATGGACCTGGACGTCACTGTCACCATAGAGACAACAACAAGGATTCGGTTTCAAAAGGTGAAGAGAAGCTGGGAATTAGGAAGGTAAGGCTGAGTCTGTCTAATAACTTTCATAAAGGATTTTAAAATGATGCTATGTTTGAAAGGATGCCACAGTAGAGGGATGCTCTACTGTATAATTATACACATGTATAGATAAATGCATATAAATATACCTATAGGCATGCATATTTATGTGAACTGTTTCGCATAGACTTAGATGCAAAAGAACTCAATGGAAGTTTTTAAAAGACCTTGCTAGTGTTCTGCTTGCACTTCTGCAATTGACTTTTCTTTTACAGACGGTGTAAAACAAGACTTGAGTTCTGTTTGAATTTTAATTTAAGAAGTCTTAAAGAATTCACTACCTCAAGATTTTATCTGTTTTGGACAGAAGCTGAGCAAGCTGCGGTGCATTATAAATTAACGTTGTTGACTTCTGACCCTTTTCGTGGTCTTCTGCTGTGCTTTAGCAATGATACGGATGTAAAGCAATGGTGAGTGTTGACAGGCGCAAGATAGGGATCAGCCATGAGTCATAGCTTAACCAAGTGGGACTTTTAAAGCTTGGGTTTATACTGGTCCAGAACAGCTTCCAAATTACCTCTCTGCCCACTCTTATATCAGCAGATAAAACCACTCCTCCCCCTCCTGATGGCTTACTCCGTCACTTGCTGATACAACCTCAGTGATGCATAGACTTGTTTAAAGCTTCAGTCTGCACAATTATAATCCCCAGCAAGATGCTGACCCCAAAAGGATGTTTCTTGCACCTTGAAAGCAAATAATAACTTCATGAGTATGACTCTGAGGGGAGAGGAGTGGTGGCAAGGGAGGAGTGGCAAGGTGGCAAAGCAACAGGTGAACTATTGAGTAATGCCTTAAAAGCATTACTGCAGAAAGGGTGGTAGAATGATAATAGAGAATGATAAAAGAACTTGTCTGCGATGCCATGCAGTGCTAGCTGCCACCAGAGTGGATGGGGCTGGATGTGCATTTCTGATCTTGGGCCAGGGATGCTCAGCAGAGCCCTCAAGCTCCTCTTGTCCCTGCCCAGCTTGCTGCAGATCCAGTGGGGAGTAGCCAGGGCACAGCAGGTTTTTTAACCATGACACACTTCTTGCCTTGACAGCTGTAAGAAGTCTGGCATGGGAGCCAAATCCATTGGCTTTGTGTTAGCTCTGGGGTATCTTTCCTGTTTTGGGAATTCCCCGCTGGGGAGGTACCACTGCTGTTTGGAGCAGAGCTCAGATCTCAACCCCTGGGGCTGTCCACTCTGGGAGAGGGTTTTGGCAAGGATATATGTTTTTTGCTATTTCTGGTTCTCTTTGATTTTATAAATAACTAAGTGACAAGTAAAATTTTGTTATTTACCCTATGGCTGAATTTTCCGCAGGGATGTTTTTGTGTGTGCGTAATACCATTTGTATTTATTATTCCTACTGCTGTCGTCACTCACACGTTTTCTGCAAACACAGAACAAAAGGGAGCTCCCTTTGCAGTAAGCTTATGGTCCAGCTGCTGTACAAAGACAGCAGAGGACACAGAGAGTGCCTGGGGGGCACAAGGAAACCCTGAGATAACATTGCTTGGGCTGCTGTTGTCAGACCTCTACAAACCGTGATAATATGTGTATGCTTGATACTAATAAGAGGCAACCAAGGTGCATGTGAAGAACTGAATTCTCCATTTACATGCAGCTGGGGCTTGCATTTTTTAGGGTACCATTGTTGGGGCATGCAGCTTAGCTGGCTGACTTCCAAAATAAGTTGCATTTTTAACTGATGTTCTGATGACTGCTGCAGGATCTTGTCTACCCGGATTTTAGTCATTCACCTTGACTTCTGTTTCAGAAACCTTCTGACTAAATTGATCTTTGGTATTGATATGAAAATCTGTGCTGGCAAACTTTCAGGTTTGACTCACTTTCTGGGATCAGCCGATGTCTCAGTTATGGCCCACTCTCTTCATTAATCATTTGGTCATGCTTTTTTAGGGACAATAGAAACTGCGATTACATTAGATTCAGAGTTCATCCAGGACATACAACCGTCTCCAGCGGAGGTGGTCTCCAGCTATTTCAGAGAAAAGAGAAGGAAATCCTGCATTAAGCAGGAAGGAGTCAATCTGTCATTCTCTCTAAGCTCTTACAGAAACTTTCTTGAATGATTTAAAAAAATATTTTAATTAATGTAACACAGGAGAACACTCCTAGCCATGCAATTATCCTGTTCTTTTTGGAATCATGTTAAATTGCTTGTTTTCATAACGTCCTTTGGCAAGTGGTTTTCAACTGTACCTTCTCCCTAAAAGTATTTCTTCTTACCTTTTGATTTGTCCCCTTCCATCTTATTGAATGCCTCTTGAAGTACAAGACAAGCAAACACAGATCTTGTTGGTGTGCAGCTCTGGATTATCCAGCACTTGGTGTGTTTGATTGGTGCTTTCTTCAGCAGACAAACCATTGTCTGAGAACTTGGGTACCAATTGAGACTATTACAAAGCCAGATGTCAAGAGAGGAGCTGGATACCAACGTTATCTAGGAGATCTGATCCGAAAGATTTTATTGATGCAGAAGTTGCTTCTGAGGGATAGCAGAAGTGGTAAGAGTGGATGGAAAGCTGGGATTGACGTTCAGCCTATAGTCCTGCTCTTGGCACGTTTAATCAGTTGCTCCTCTACTTCAGGGGCTCCTTAGCTGCTGCTCTGGTCGCTCACTCCCTACAATCTGCTTTTGCCACAGAATGTACACACTTTATCTGCTGCGGGGTTAATGGGAAGCAACACCTATTCTGTCAAGTGCCACTTTTTTTCCCCCCTGTTTTTTATTAGTGGTGGGGTAATATAATTCCTCTGCTATGTATAATTTCTCTCCTGTAATGCCTCACACTTGACTGCCTGTGTGAAGTGGTCAAGACCTGCACCTGGAAATTATGCAGTAACAACATTTTTATTTCTTCCTCGCTACAGCAGGAGTATTTATTTTTACCAGGTTTATGCCATAGTCTACCAGATGGTACAAGAAGTAACACAACTTCCGCTATCTTCCTTACAATGTTATTCTGTGATATTTTCACTTCATAAGATTTCCTGAGGTTTTCTTTGGCTTAGGCTGTTAAGATCAGCCACAGTTGTGTTTTTGTTTTGAGGATAAGGGAGTACTTGTCTGACATCATGCCACGATGATTGTTGGCGTGAAAAGAATCTACCAATTTGTGTTGAAAACATAGGCAAAAGACAATATGAAACTGATGCTGGCCATGATTTCAGAATATAGAGCTGTTTACTCACTGTAAACATCTTTGTTGATTGTAGTGATCATTGCCCAAAGTTAGATACTGCTTTCTTTCTACATACCTCCGTACACTAGGTTAGATGATTGGGGTTTTCTAATTGCTTCAGAGTTCAATCTTTCAAGTGACACTTAAGATACTTACAAAGTCTGTTTATTTTCAGCTATGTTCATCCTATGAGAGGACAAGCAAGGTAAAATAACTTTTCTGAATGCTCAGTGTTGTAGTGAGGGTATACAATTCCTTTTTGCCTGAACCAGTGGACTTTGGGAAGGGTTTCTGAGTGCATGGAAACCCTGTTGTGCTGTTGACCTTTCTCTCAGATTGGGCCCTAGTCAGTGAGGATAAATTTGCAGGCAATCCAGCCAGGATTTTTCCATGTCATAAGGGGAATGATGAGGAACTCTAAGCTCTGAACAGATGACTCAGTGCTGCTGGTGCTGAGTTAGACCTATCACTGTACTCGTTGCAGAGGCACGCAGTCCACACCCAATTTCATCCTCTGCCCACACACAAACATGTCATCTTGATGTGCATGACTGAAATGCTCACATTAGACGCATTTGTCTGCCAAAATTGTGGGAACTGTTCTAAAACGCTATTATCTTCCANTTCTCAGGGGTCCACCTGTGCCTATAAGTCTGTATGGCAGAATTGTATTTGCAGAGCCATTTGTGAGTCATGTCAGTCTAGGGAAAACTAGTGGGAGGGACCCACTGAGCTAAAACAATGTATGGAATATAAATGGATCACCTTGCTTATTTTAGATAAATATATTGTCTCTTAATGCCAAGTATTCCATTCAAAGATTAGTTTGGATTAGTGGAATTGATAAAGGCGTATGCTCTTCATTTCCATGAATAGCAGAGGATTTAAATGTGGTCATATCTGGCATGCCATCCATATGCAAGTCATGCTAGAATCAGTTTAATTCTATGATACTTAGTGCTATGAAATTAATTCCCCTTCACCACACTGCGTTCCTATTAGGAAAAAATGACTTTCTAATCTAAAGGTATGTGAACATATATATCTTATGATTTTATAAGCTTTCAGACATATTAGAGATGTAGACTTCCAGCACCTTCGTCAGGACTTGAGTATGTACATATCTCTGAGATTAGGAACTCTCAGTAAGGTTCTCTGTGGTTTCTTGTTTTTTTGTTTTTTTTTTTTTTGAAAGTGTAAGATCTCAAGCCATCTTTCAGAGCACAGGAGATCCAGAGTTTCTCTGGGCAAAGTGTAATGACAGTTTGTCTCAAAGCAAAGGTGGAAGCCTAAGGCATGGGTCATGAGAAGAAGGTGGTTTCTAAGCCACCCTCACCAGAAGAGAAAGCGAAGGCTTGATCTGCTTGATCTCCTGGTTGGGAAGAGTTGCTCTGGATACTGCTGACAGATCAATTGCTTCCTAATGCTAAACAGCCTGGAACTGGAGGAAAGAGCGATTTCTCCTGTGGAGCTGGGGAAAGAAGGGAATAGAAGCGGAGGGAAAAATCAGTTTCCCTATCCTCCTTTCCTTCTTAGAGGACTGGGGCCTTAACATCTTCTGAGGAAGGGATACGTGAAAGCATGGTAGAAGACCAAGGTTTAGAGCATTGATCATGAAATTTCTCTTGGTTCACTTTCCTTTGACCTCCAGTCCCAAGAATTCCCAATGTGAACTGAAACCAGAAGATTTCGGAGTCCTACTTCTGCACCGAGTCATGGCTGAGTCACATCCTGCTTTACCTGACATTGCACAAATGATCCAGAGAAAACGGCGTGATGTGACTCCTCTACAGTAATTTAAATGAGGAGGATGGTTACTGGCATGCATTTCTCAACATGCGGTACAACAAAACACTTTTCTGCAGAACCATCAGCAAGGGCCGGTGCAGAACAAAGGAGGCACAGGCATTAATCTGGGATAATGATGGACAAAAGGTGGCAGGAGGAGCTGAGAAGATTTAAGCCTTGTAACTTGTGACAGTTTTTACTGGAAAGCCAGGAGCACGAGTTTGACTAGTTCCCAAATGAGTCTGAATTGTTTGGCTAATATTTAAGAAGCAACCTACAGTATTAATGGCAGCAATACAAAGGAAAAGAGGAAGATCTTTATCAGTCATTTTTACTTTGGTTTTATTAACTTTTATATATTAAAAAAATATTTAAATATAACTGTGTAAGCACACATCATGCTGTGTTGTTAGCCTCTGAGTTAAGGTACAGTTACATGGGAACAGGAACAAGTAGGAGCGATGCATTTAACTCCATGTTATCTGCAAATGGAAACAGAGGTTTGGCTCAACATGGCATTGTAGAGTTTGCTGGCAGGTTTGAACCTGGGACTATCATGACCAGTAGTCTGCAGTGTTTGGGGTTTGAAGTAGACTCTCTGGTTGGGTAACAATTTCTGGGAGAAACTGCATTTAAAAAAAAGCCAAAAGGTTCCCCCCCAAAATCAGAGACTTATCCCCTGTCAGTATAGGATGATGTAGCTGTGCAAAAAAGTGTGGGTAACAGTTTATGGAGGCTGCAGGCCTGGCAGAAGATCCCTGTTAGCATCCACTGGTTTTCTGCCATCATCTACAACTGCTTCAGGTAAGAACAGGCAAACTTACTGCTTGATACAAAGCCCTATCTGATTGGGTTTCACATGACGGCTGCCTTCTGTATCTATGATCATGGCAACCTGTTTCACACCCACACCTGAATTCTCAATTTCCTCCACTGCCCCTTTCAAGTATCCTTGTGCTATATAAAGCAGCTGCTAGTGTTTAGTAACTTTCTGCACCTGTAGTGCTGTTGGCTTAGGGCACTGCACTAGATTTTCCTCACTCAGGCATGTTAAGATACAAACCGTGCCCCTGGGCTGAGTGCTGGAAAGTATTCCGTATATTCAGTAGCACCATTTGCAGATGGTGTGAAGAAAGCTGCTCTTGAGGCATCTTGTCAGCATCAAGGCTGAACATTCATGGTCCAAGCTGAAGCAAATTCTTTGACACCCTGATATGAAACCAGCCTGTTCCTGTTGTCTGTGTGCCAAAGGAAGCTGTTCCTTAGTTGATGAATAGGGTATGAAGTGTAAACTTCAAGTTGAGACTCATGCAATTACCTTGCGTGTTTTCAGGAGAAGGTGGATTTTATATTCCTGGTCAGCTTGCACCCAGATGTCAGCATATAGGTTGAGATTTCTTTTTGAAGAATGCCAGACAGGCTAGCTCTTGGTTGAAACAGAAGCAAGGGTTGCATCTTGCTGAAACTCTTCAGGTTATTTCTCTTCTCATCCCAAATTTAATTTCTAAAAATGCCCATGACCCCGGTAGCTGTGCCCAGGAGCAGTGATGGCTGTGGATGGGTCAGTTCAGCTCCTGTGCCAGCCTGATTTTGCCAGGGCAGAGTGCTGTGTCCTTTCTTGCTCTGCCAAAGCAGCTTCCCCTCCAGGAAAGGGCTTGGGTTGCAAAGGTGCTTTCCTGGTGGCTATTCCAAAATCTAGTCTCTGATTCAGCCAGGGCAGACCCTAAGGGTTTGAAACAGGTCGCCTGGTCTGGCCAGCTCGACCTAGCCTTTCCCAACTTGTATGCCCATGCTGTCCACCAATCTTTGCAGTTTAGCTTGGAGACTTGTCCAAGATTACACAGTAAACCTAAAACAAAACCAAGAACTGAATCTAAGTTTTTTGTATCCAAAAAGAATGTCTTGGTTCTGAAACCTACTTCTTTCCTGTGGTTTTTCTCCTTTGGCAGGAGGGGTAAGAGGTGAGGGAAAAATAAAATTTAATGCTTTTAACACACTGAATGTCTGCATATCCCTTGTTGTGGGATACGTGGTGTAGTGCATCTGGATCCATCTTTTTGTTAAGGTGAACACATCTTTGAACTCTATATTAAAGACTACAAAGTGGTTATAACTCTTGTAAGATGACAAAACTCCTCACTTGAAAAATATTATGCCTATTGTTTTTGCAGATGGGATGATCAAGAGGACTCTTGGTTCTGATCTGTCCTGTTGTTTTTCTGTGTGTTGTAAATGGCTGATGAAAAAAAGGAGTCAATACAGTGAAGCATCATTGTTAGCATCATAAAACCACCACCCTAAGGACTTGACATACTTCCCTTTCATCCAAAAGTATGGACTTCAGAATCTCCAGCCTAATACCATAGATAAGTCTGGTTGATTTGCCTTAAACAATGTATTTAGGGCACAACTAAAGTACGAGGAAGTTCATAGCATGCTACTGAGGGCTAGTAATCACATGATATTATTGCCATCTTGCATATGTTGGCATGTTTTAGTACAAGTGAAATAAAAAGCCCTCAAAGTTAATGGCAAGCTTTATAATGCCCAGTCTTCCTTCTTATGCACATTAACTGAACATCCAAAATCAGTTCACGTGATGCAAGTAAGTGGCTGAAGGAACTCTGTATGCAGTTAGAGGACAGGCTCCCAGTTAGTCTCAGCCCATAGTCCTGCAGTTATGCCATTGTGGAGGACTTTTGGGATCTCAGAGTCCTGCTGGATTTTGCTTAAGGAGTGGCTTGCCCACACAGAGCTCACTGCAGCATAATCTCCTGTGATGGGTCATGTCTTGTTTTGCTTCCTTTGGTCTTAATTAACTCAAATGCCCAACAATCAGTTGCAAGAAGACATGTGAAAGATCCATCAACTTCACTCATTCAACAGATGAAGATATTCCCTAATCCAGCTCTGCAGTGCTCTGGAAGCATCTTCAAAAACTCTTGAAAGATAAGACTTGACATTCTTAATTCAGATATTAAAAAGAAAAAAAGCCCCCAAAAGAGGAAAAAAACCCCCCAACCCTAAATGGGAAATTTTTTTAGGCATCCTATGTGAATCTTAAGAACAGGGCAGACCCCTTTTTCACTTTAAAGATCACCTTCAGGGAAGTGTGAAGTGTTAAAAGTAACTAACGAAAGGCTTAAACTTAACCTATGGGCATATCAGTAACTTCAAACTGAAATGTCATTCCTTTGTGCTTCATGAGTGAAGCAAAAAATGGAGAATTAATCCACCCAGTCTGAGACAAACAGCCACTTCCAATACAGTTTCCACTTGCAACATATGCTAAATCTTAGCGAGGAAGACCACATCAGTGAGCCAGGGCCTGGAAGGGGCCTTGTAAGCAATGTATTTCACGTTTTACTACTATCTTCCTTCTGTGAGGGCTCAAGTACAGGGAGAAAACATGATGGAACCGAAGGTCTGCTGAAGGTTTCTCCCAAGTCCTGATGTGACAAGGCATGGTGGCACTGTATAGATCCCCCCCCTTGCTCACATGTAGATCAGGGCTGTGTTTACCCTTTCAACAAGTTTCTGAAATCTGAGGGAGAGATTGAATCTACAAGAATTTAACAGGACCTTATACAAATTCTTGTTTAGTTTTGTGTTAGCAGCTTAGGATTGGAATTGACTTTACAGAGAAGGAAGTAAAATGGAGGTGATCGTGTTTTAACACTTTCAGCTATTCTGAGACAAACCCGCAAGAAAACATCACCTAAATTAAGCATGCAGTAGAAGTGATGCTTGTCAGTTCCCTGACCGACCTGAGAAACACCCCTTTGTGAGTTTCTACCAGTTTCTATGGATTTCCTGAGGTTTCTTGTTGTCCCTACACTTTGTGCAGGGCTTGTATAGTGTTGATGGAGTGCTCTAAAATTTTTCAAGACCAGTGGTAGTCTTCTCGTTGATTCTAGTGGACTCCTTCCCTTATTTGACTTCTGCATACCACCACGTATGGGCTGCAGTGGCATGCCCTGCAATGGAAGAATCAGTCTGATCTGATAAGTTGCTGCTCATTAGTAGTTGGAAGTTATTACTGTTCCACTGAGTAATTGTAACTAACAGGGACTAACTCGTGACTCCTGTTGTGTGGGCACGTAGTAAACCAGGATGGCATTGGTTAAACTTGATAAGCAAGAGCAGTAGCAAACAGCCACTGGCAAAAATTTTTAATCTCTCAATTATAATTTTTGGATTCAGTTAAGTAGTTAACTACCTCATCAGTAACTGAACACAAATGAATTATGGTAAAAAGAAAGCGTTTATGATCTCATGTTATAGCATCATCTTATTTAAGTTTGTATTAAGTCTGCTTTTAATGTTTGCATGAGGAAAACCTCTGCTTTTAGGGTAGGAAAGAACCACATTGAAATTTCAGGTGAAAAAGAGCGCTCAGTATTTGGGCTATTTTATGCCCACTTTAATGCTTTTAGTTTGTAGAGTGTGACTGATCAGCAGTAAGTATCTGAAACTGCTTTCATTCTCCTTCACCAAATGAGAAATAATTATCTCAAGTCAGTGAAATTATACCAATCTGAGACTGCTGAAAATGATGTTCGAATGATCTCCTTAAGTCCTTAATTTGGTATTTGGTGGAGGAAGGAAGAAAGGATGAGGGATCAGAGGATGAGGGAAGGATGAGGAGAAGACACTGGAGCAGGTTGCCCAGAGAGGCAACACGTGGTGGAGGCCTCATCCCTGGAGACATTCAAGGCTGGGCTTGATGAGGCTCTGAGCAATCTGATGTAGTTAAAGATGTCCCTGCTCACTGCAGGGGGGTTGGGCTCGATGGCCTTCAAAGGTCCCTTCCAACCCAAAACATTTTGTTCTATTCTAAAAAATGAAGTATAATCATGCCTTTTTAGTTCTATAGAAGTTTTCACATGCTCCCCTACTACAAATGGTTCTCAGTTGGGAGTTGGTTTATATATTAGTCTGTTGTCCTCAAAGAAGAAATTAATGCAAATATAGAGAAGTGTGTGCATAAGTGTTTTTCAGAGTTGAGACCTATAAATACAAAGTAGACTGGGCTTCAGTTATTCTCTTCTACTTATTACGTAATGTGCTGTTCAATTGTAATAAACTGTTGTAAACTGTTCAAATCCTTCTTCTGTAGTAGTGAAAAATGTAGTATTAAAAGCTAATTTTAGATTGAACTACGGGTGTGGCCCAAGCTAGCAAAAGCCAAGAAACCCAAAACTCGCTTATTCTTTAACAAAGCAAGTGATGCTGGGAAATCAGCCACTTCTGGCTCAGTTTTATCGCTTCTCAAGTGAAAATGTCTCTTTTAAGAGGCCATCAAAATGACATTATGCCATTAAAACCTCAAAAGGCTTCACCAATCTGTAAGCCTTTTGCTTAGTCTTTACAGAAAGGCAGATTTCCTGCCTTTTGCTTTGACTGCCCCAATCCTAAATTTAACAACTAGCCCTGGGGCAGCAGGTGGTACCCAAGTGGGTGAGAGAGGGAGCAGGGTTGCCCCACTCTTCCCCAGGCAACGAACATGTGAGATAGAGTGTACGCTGTGTGCAGGCTACCTCTCTGGAGACAGTCCCCAGGACTGCCTGGGGGTGGTAGTGTGTCTTCTCCCTGGTTCTATATCCTCAAACCAATGCTGCCTACTACCCCAGTAAAGACCTTCTTTTTTTTTTTTTTTTTTTTTTTTTTTTTTTTTAATTAGCAACACCTACTGTAATAGAGGAAGCATTAGGGTATTCTGTTCTAGTTTTCATGTTGCCAGTCAGTGTAATTTTCTGCTTTGTTCTGATGGTGGAGGAACATAAACATTTTCAGATCCTGAGCTGATAAGGCTAGCAGTAAACTCTACTGTTGTTATAGGATCTAGTTTCAGGATATGTTTTCTTTGATGGGCAAGCTTGCTTAAGGATCTCCTTTTTCCTTGCTGGAGTTCCTTGTGCCCTGGTTGTGGTGGTACAGCCATGTGCAGGACCAGTGAAGTGGTTCAAGGAAAATA
Organism: Rhinoptilus africanus; assembly: GCA_013400135.1. Classification (NCBI taxonomy): domain Eukaryota; kingdom Metazoa; phylum Chordata; class Aves; order Charadriiformes; family Glareolidae; genus Rhinoptilus; species Rhinoptilus africanus. The sequence continues at coordinate 611,061 of VXBO01007654.1, read as the reverse complement.
ATAAAAAAAGGAAAGTGTTTTGTGGGCAGGTGTTTTCAACCTGGATTAAATCTACAGCAATATCAGCCCAACGAGACTGCAGCGAGCTGCGTCCCAGGGACAGGAGTGAACGGCTGGAGAGAGGAAGGGAGGTAGAGAGCAGAAACTTATTAAGCTGCTTCATCACCAAGGAGGACATGTCATGCAATTGCCGCTGACTTTTCTACTTAGTCAGATGAGATGGAGAGTGTCTCATTTCTGTAGCTACTTCATTGGTTAGAAATCAGCTTCAGGCCTATTAGACATGCTACCTATCCCAAAATGCAAGAATTTGGCTGAAGTCATGTTTGACTATTTTTTGCCTGCTCAAGGTCTTGAGGTGGCTGTTTCTTATATGTAATGAATGAAATGTTGCTAGGATTTATTTCACAGGGATATTTGGTTCAAGAATTCAAATCCTAGCATCACAATTCCAATTGCTGATTTTTCTGGCTGGAACAAAGAAACTTCTCACCTAGCCTTGCTGGTCAAGGATACCAAATTTAAAACATGCCAGGCATAATTTTCCTGCTATTGTTAGTTTAAAACTAATGCAAACCCCTACAAACATCAGGTTTTGCACGTCTGGGTTTTATCAGCTAACTGGATCTTAAAAACCAAGCTGCAGTTTTCTTTGCTTATTAGTCAAAATACATCTTTACATAATGCCATTTCTAATGAGTAGTATGCAAACAGCACTGTTAAACCCTGTCCACTTTGTGTCACTTTTTCAGTTATAGACATAATTACCTCAGTTTCCCTTCATTTGTACTCAGTGCTTATGTCTTGTTAACAAGTACCTGACAGAAGAATGCGTTCACTGGCTTGAATATATTGATATATATATGTATAGTCAATGTCAGCTAGCATACAGAACAACATAAGGAGGAGTAATGTGAATGTATAAACAAATAGCCTATGTTGTTTTATGTTGACACATATATGACACTAATCCTGAAACTCATGCCAGAGGCAAGTGAAATATGTTTTGAACCACTAGAGGTATTCCTTCTGGGATTGCTCACATGATATAATTTCTGTCTCTCTGACTGAAAGAAAATTCTACTGATCTATTAACAACAGTATTGATATCTGAAGTGGTATATATGTAAAAGACGTTACTTTTACAAGATGCATTTTCTTGTATTTTCCAGCGTATTCTTGCATATATTCTTGCTTAATTCAGAGAGAAGATGTAAATCAAAATAACCTTTAACATTACCTTTTTATGGACATATTTGAAATTTTAATCTGTAACAGATAATCAGTAAGCTGACTTTTTCCTAGTGCAAATCATCTGCACTAGTTGGAAGGAAACTTTCCTGGAAAATGATGCTTCAATAATTATAAGCTTATTTCCTAAACTATAGAAAGTATAAAAGTAATTTCTGATTGTTTGCCTTTTCTTTTTAGTAGAAGTGGAAACCAGAGAATGAACAGTAGAAGTTCATGAAGCAGAGTTAAAAATCTATGGCTAATGCAGACACTCACATAATGAACTGCTTGTTCCCTGAAAATAAATTAAGGAGAAAACTCTGCCATACTTTTCAAGGAAGTTGGGGCTGTTTTCACTAAAATTGTGCATAGTCAAAATATATATTACTTACTCGCATGTTTACCGATGATAAATATTTTCTACCTGTCTAGATTTTATTTACCTTTGCATATGGTGTCCCCTTAGATTTTGCCATATTATTTTTGCACAAGTGAAATAATTCACTGGTTTTGTCTTTAAAGCATATATATCTCTTAGGATTTCATGTACAGCTCAGTACTTTTAACTGACATACTGCTGTGTTTTGGAGGCCATGTTATTCAAGAATTACAAGTCAGAAAAGCTCTTTGTAGCAAAAAAGAACCCTTTTTCGCTGGATAAAGACTGCAATGTGAATGGGAAGGGAGGAGTAAGGACAGTGGCAGTGCTGAGGTGCCTGGTACTATGAAATTGCATCCCGAGAGGTCAGCAGAAATCTACCATGGCTGGTAGAGTCATGGAGGTAATGCAAAGGAGGTAATGCAATGTATTATTGTGGCTGTTTTAGAAGTGGGAAAACTGGAGGAAAAAGAGATATAGGCTTGACCATGACCATAAAGAATGTGATTTCCTTACTCTGCTCAGTGCCCTGATCCTGCTGCCTGCTACCACCTTGATCTGAGCTGTTTCTAAGATTTGGGATGGGCTTAGAGCTGTGAGCTTATCATCCCATTCTGGAAAGACTTTTGTTTGGGCTGGGGCTGGATTTGCTCTTCCCCCAATATTGACCGTCAGGTGATGGCCACTAAAAAGTTCAGCGCTCTGAAATATCAGCCCTGAAACTTCATTGGGAGGTGATCATCTGTAAGAGAGGCTCTGAAGCAGTGTGGTAAGTGTCTGTGTATGGTGCTTTCTATTTGGTGGGAAATGGGAATATTAGAATTGACGGCACAGAAACTAAAATTTGTTACTTGCCACTTCCACAGGAATTGCCAGCATGATGCAGTATTCTGGCTTTGGCTGAGGTAGAGTTAAATTTCTTCATAATAGCTTGTGTGGGTTTATGTTTTGGATTTGTGATAAAAGTGTTGGTAACACAGGGATGTTTTACCTCAGGAGCCCCTGGCTCATCTCTGTAAGAATTCCAAGTGTGCTGCGGTGTAGCCAGCATGTCTCAGAGCAGTGGGCTGCGGGTCCTTGTTAGCATCCTGCCCCCTCTAACCTTGTCATGTCATCTCACAGCTTGTCACGGGCAAGCCTGATATTGTCTCCTCCCCCTTCAAGCCTAGTTTAAAGCTCTGTTAATGAGCCTTGCTAGCTTGTGAGCAAAGACCCTCTCCTCCCTTTCAGAAAGGTGAACCCTCTCTAATGCCTGGTGCCATGTAGGCCATCCCATTATCATAAAAGCCAAAATTGTAGTGGTGAAAAAAAAATTAAACTATCTTTATCTCAACCCATAAGTTTTTGCACATTTACCCCTCTGATTGTCTCCCCTATTCCACTGTGTGGGGGGGTGAGTGTGTGGCTGAGTGATGCTTAGCTGCCTACTGAGGCTTATCAATAGAAAAATCATTTATCTATCTACTTTTTCAACCACATAGAAAAAGGCTAGGAACATTACAGCCTATCAAGCAAAGTAATTGAATGTGAGCTTAATTTTAAGCGTGTTAATGATCTTTATAAAAGCATATTTGCAGTAAACTCCTTACTTTTTAAATTAAAGAAAAAAAAAAGGATAGAAAGGATCTGAGATTACTTTGAAGGACCTGCTCCCAAAATTGGTGATTAAAGAAGGATAAGCACAGTGCTTGTGGCTTCAAAGGTCAGTCCTGATGAATTTAAGTGACTGATGGATTCTCTTCACCAGAGGTGCAATTTTCCCCTGAAGAAATACTTCTTAAAGACCAATGCTGGCTAGCTGGTATTTATGAGAGAGTCCAAAGGGAATTACAAGTAGGTTGTTAGGGTTATCATTTACTCAGTGGTTTCTGCCGATATTGTAGCACAGAGATCCCACAGCACTTCTTCTTAGCATGTGATAAATGGTGCGCCAGGTGAAGGTGAGAAAGGAGTGAAGGCAGCCACAGTGATGACAAACTGTTGCTTTGCTACTCCTGCTATGAACCTACTATTTCTCTGCCAGCAACCACCAGTGCCTTAGCTGTGCCCAGCATTGCTCTCCTTGCCCCATGATAACGTGCCTGTGAGCTTGGGAGTGCTTCAAGGAGAAGCTGGGAATGCAGCTACAAACAGCACAGTTTTCTTTTGCATGCCAGCACGGTAAGAACAATACATTTTATGGCTATATTCACAAGACTCTTATTGTATTAGAGGCCCTTCATGCAAACGAAGTGTCAACTAGTGTGAGAAAGAGGTACCGCAGCCTGTTCCAGTGGGAAGTGTTTTGATCTGATCTCTCCCAGGTCTGCAGTTGGCAACAGGATCCCAGGGACACAGATGTGGTGCTATAAGAGTTACTTTTGTTGCACCTCCCTGTATTTATTTCCTCCATCTTTGTATTAAAACCCAATTATTTTCACTATAGATAGCTACTCGTTTATCTTGCATATTCTATGTAGCTTCCCTAGTTGTTACTCTCATGGAAAAAATAACACAATTGGGGGAAAAATGGAAGAAGAAAAAAGAGGAAGTGGAAGAATCTAATTTAATAAATTCTAAAAGGTTGTTTTGCTTTGTCATTTTAATACAAATGTACTTAAAAATAGCTAAAGACCACCCCTAAGTCATACAAAACATTGCATCAACTGGGTATAAAAAAGTGTCTGGTGAGATCTGAAATAAAATTTATGTTGTTTTTTGATTGATGGAAAAATCACGTACCTTTTTTTTGCTGTACACTTTCAGGACTGCAAGCCAGTTTAATGCTAATGATTCAGCTGTTATCCAGATACAGAAAATAGACTGATGAGGTTAAGTAAGGCCACAGTCAACACCAGTTAATGCAATGTTGAATGTGTTGCCTGAGTGGTATTAAAAGAAAAAAGGAAAAGCAGTGTCTAGCACCTTCATTTAAAAAACCACCAAACTCATCCCCCACCCAAACAAACAAACAAATTCCCCAGAAAGCCCAAATAAAGGGAAGTTCCTGAACTCTAAGAAAATCACTGTTAAGGCACTAGTGTTATTAATGTTTCCTCTGAACTCATTGTTTATATATCTTTGCCTTTGTTTTCCTAATTTGCTCAATCGCATTCTTTAAGATGAGACTCCAAGTCTTCCCATTGATGTTTGGATTCCTGGGACTATCGTGGCTTTGAAAGTCCTTATTGCTGCATCTTTGGCTCCTCTTCAATGAGCAGATGTTGGCCATGGAGGGAAAAGTTGAATTTATGTCTTTATCAGTTCTTTCTGCTGGCAGCTTCTTGTGTTTCTACCTTGAAAAGGAGAGGAGCTGTTTCAAGCTTTTATTGTCTTTGGTTTATTCAGTTTCTTGTTTTTGCTGCTCCTGTTTGAGCCATAATAAGGAATGTGCCATGCCGTTGGGCTTAAAAGTATTTACCTGTTGTGTTCAGTGGATGTGTGATTAGATTAGAGCAGCTGGAAAAATGAAGCAGATACTACCTTGGCCTGGAAACCCACCCTGGATTTTTGAATTGGGACTCTGGGGTTGTTTCAGAGGCATATAATGACTGGATACATGACCTCAGCCTACCAGTGTGATTTTGGTGTGGCTTTATTTTCAATATTGCAGAGCGCTATGGATGAGAGGAGTTTTGGCATAGTTTCTGCAACAGCTGTGGGCTACGGCGCAGGGGCTGTTTGGGCAGGGCCGCCTGCAGAAGAGTGGGAGTTGCTGGACTTGCAGCCCCCGGCATCTCTGCAGTGGCCTTGGCACCCTGAGGAGAGCACCGAAATTGAAGAGCCATGGCAAAGGTCAGCAGACTCTCAGCGTCAGCAAGACCTGGGCAAAAGCTCAGACCTTCATTCATTACTGAGCACCCAAAGTGACAATGCAGCCTTTTTCTGTGGAGAATTTGTAGCTGCATCCACTGTCCATTGTATTGATTTCAATGAAACTTAAGCATGTACTTAGAATTAAGCACTTCTTCGCCTGGTGCCCTCAGGAAGAGGGAGTTTCCTCAACTGGGGCCAAACATGTACTTTGTACGGGGCATCTTCTGACCCACAAGGTCAATTAAAGCTTCTGAGGGACTCTGGAGGGGTATTTTTAATTGTTCAAAGTCTTGTTTTGTTTTCAGGCCCTGCAAAACAATCTGAATGTGTGTTTGTATAAATGCATAAGGGAAAAGCTGGCAAAGGAAGAAGCTTGTTATTCATTGCAGTTCGGGTCCTGCGACTGGAGTCAGACTGAGTTTTGCCATTGATTCCTGTGAACACAGGGGCAACCCGTCTAGCTATTTTGAATGAATAATTTTTTTTCCCACATAGAGACAAAAGTAGCTGGTATAAAATTGAGGCACCTTTGCTGATGTGATACATAACTTGTAAAATTATTGTGTGTTTGCTTATATGGCTATAACTTCAGAGTTAGACGATAATTTGCATCTTTCTAATGGAAATCCCAGCACAGGGTGTGAGGCACAAGTGGGACCCACCTAAATGCTGGATCACAGAAGCATTCCTGAGACTGGCAGGTTTAGTACTGTAATCTTCAGGTTAGGTGTATTCCACAGCAAACTTTGCATCATTTTAGTAGTTACTGTCTGTGGGCAGGAACTACCCATTGCTGGGCTACTTCCCCTCAAAAGTACATCTTTATTGATACATACTTCCTCTGATCTTAAACCACTCTTTTCTCGTTTATCTTTGTTTGTTAACTGTTTTCTTTTATTGTGATCTGATGCAAAGATTTTTTTCAAAAAGATGACAGGAAGGAACAGCACTGTATCCTCCTTTTGCTCTTTGTCAAGGCAGGAGCAGGAACTGCAGCAGGAAAAGATCCCTCATCCTGCCAGGTTTCTAGGTTGGTGCTCTGCAAGTCTGTGCCTTAAACCTAAGGGTATTAATGACTGTGTGCAGGCTGAAAATTCAGATGCGCTCCCTCTCTTTTATTGCAGGAGGAAGCATTTTCTGCTGCAGGTCTGAGAAAGGGCAGGCTGGCATGGAGAAAGAGGTAAGTGAAGAAAAACCACGCTTTAAACCAGAAAAATTAAAAGGGCTTTTCCTAGCATTGCTATTTCATAATATTATTTGTAGTGTGATGGGAGGGAAGTCAGCAGACACGTAGGCTCCTTTATATCATTGACAAGTCAAGAGGATGATTAACGAGAGTACCAGACAATGTAATGGTAGGAGAAGGCCCACAGAAGTTAAACAAAAGTGCCTTCAGAATTTAGAGAATTCCCATGATCCATAGTAGGACCTCATTGTGCTTGTCTACTGTTTCTATTTTTGATTAGATTTATAAACACAGCACCACATATTTTCATGTGGCTTATAGCCCCAGGGCAGAGTAAGATTGACTGCGCTGAAACTGTGAGGCTTGTGAATTTCGGGCAAGGGATGGAGTGAAATAAGTAGTGTAATTGTTTTTGTGGAGCGACCGTGGGACCTCCTCTGTTCTGAATTACACATGGTTCAACCCTTTGACCTAACCAACCTCGGCAATGCCTGGTAGATCTCCTAAAGCTGTGCTGAAAGGTCCTATCAGTGACATGTTGGAACATTATCTGTCATGTGAGATGTGTGCCAACAACCATATTAAACTACATTAATTACTAGTGAGGCCATGTTTGTGACAATCTCAACTTCATTTAACCCATCATCGTGTTAGTTATCGTTTAAACAGGAAGTACAAATGAGGACAATTTATGAAATCAAAATGTAGCACCAATGTTTTCTTTAATAAATTGTATGTTTTACTTCATTTTATTTCCTTTCTGTTCTCCCCCCTCCAGCGTATTTGTTCTTGTCATCAGCTTTGTAGCTTGAGTTTTTGAGGACTTTTCTATTTTAAGAGCAAGAAAAAACCCCAACCTACTTCTTGGTAACAACAAATATGCTAGTGTAATTGTTATTTTTTTCAATGTAATTTAAAGTGATACCACAGTTGACTGAAAACACCAATGCTTGTTTTCTAGCAAGAAGCAAACATGCTAAGGTAGTTTACGTAAGGCTGGAAAGATCACATGTGGGTTATTCACTCGAGGTACGCCTTCATTGCTCTATGCTCCAGCTCATGCATCTCTGCACGGCAATGCTTGCACACCTCAGGAGTGAAGCATGCAGTTCTTTTTAATTCTCAGAGAACAGCTTTCTCATAGGCCTGACCCTGTAAGTAGCAAAGTGTGCTGTGAGTCCTCAAAAGGCAGCCCAGTACATAGAAATTCAGAAGGATTCTTTGTCTGTGGTCATTTTCTGAAACAATTCTGGATTTTACTGGGGGAAGAGGGAAAAGCTCTCTCATGTGCTCCTGCCTGGGCAGTGTACAGGTTCAGTCGTGCCTAGCTGTGCTCAATATTAGATTAGACTAGACGCATGGGGTTACATCTTCCACCTACACACTGAGCTGCTCTTTTTCGACAAGGCTTTTCCTTTAGCCTCATTCTCTAGCTAGAACAGGATTAAATTAAGTTGGTATTTATTTATTTAATTAATTCCTGTGGCGTCAGCTAAAAAATACGTTTGACCCTACTAAGTGTCATCCTCATTAGCCATGAAGAGTTTGCTCTCTGCAAAATCTAACACGGAGTGCTTAAAGCAGACAGGTGCAAATTACAAACTGTTTCTCTTTGGCTGCCATCCCTTAAATAGACAAAGTAATAGACTAGGAGGAAGGGAAAAGGTTCCAGCTCCAGCTGCATAAAGGAAAGCCTTAACAGGGACTTAGCAGCTGGTTGCAAGAATTAAATGCTGTAAATACCAACTAACGCATTTGTGTGTGTGTGTTTGCAGAGGAATATGTTTTTAGTAAGGCTCCATCCCTTTTCATGCAAGAGGATCACTCTCTGAAAACTGTGCTCTGCTTTATGTTGAAAGGCTAATGCTCTCGCTGAAGTGAATGAGAACAGAAGCCAACATACCTGTTCCTGCTTACCGTCATTACACTCCTTAGAGCATTTCAGGCATTATTAGGTTCTTGGAGCTCTACCAGATTGACAATATTTCCAGCTACTTCTCTTTGGGCTGCATTCAAACAAGGCCCCAAAGGAAAAAAGAAAACATAACAAAAAAACCCAGAAACCAACCCACAAAACCAACCCACAAACAAAACCATGGATGAATCTGCTGAGCTAGTTTGCTGATGTTAGAAACAGTTGTTCATATTAGGAACACCTAATTTAATTTCATGAAAGAGACATAACATGCCAGTATGTGTATGAATCTAAGGTATGCATTTCCTAAAAGGAACTAAAACTCTGTCATTCCAAAGTTGCTCTTCTTTTTGACTTCCAGCTTGCATGGGGACTGCTGTCTGGAAGCAGTAACTTTAACTTTAACTCTAAGGCTGCTGATGAGGTCTGTCTGTGTGATCTTCGTAAGCAGATAAGGGTAGGGAGACAGCTCAGAGCAGAGCTTGTTTACAGCAGGACAGAAGAAAACAGCTAGACATAAATGAGGGCTGACGGTTTCATGAAGCACAATTGGTTGATCACAGATTCAATATGACTGCCCTGAACTGAGCGATGATCCGTACAGTATGCAAAATTCACTTTCTTGCTGGTCTGTGCCCACCAGCCTTCCAGCAGCTTTCCCAGAGCCCCTCAGCCACAGCTTTGAGTGGAACCAGAGCTGAACGCAGCATTGTTGTACCCAATTCCTTTTGACAACAATCACATTCTTTTAAAAACTTCATAGGTTTTAGTTGTCACTGGTTATAAATGAGGGTTTTTTCCCTCACTGCTGCTGCTGCTGCAGTGCTCGCTGCTCTCCCGCAGACCCGAGTACAGCGGGTCCTGGTACTCCCGGTTTTCCTTTGTTTCAATTGGTATCGGAAAGCAGGCGGTGCGTTTTAATGAGGATGGTATGCAAACAGGCATTTAAAGGTTTAGGTCACATTTTGAATCACACAGTGGTTAGTCTGCACTGTGCTCAGACACTTCTAACTCCCCTTTGCTGAAATGCAGCACACTTAAGGTAAAAAGCATTTTTTTTAAAAAAAAAGATAAAAGGCAAGACTTTTTGTTTTCCATCAACTGTAGTGGAGCTTTGAGCTAGGATGAATTGCTATCAGCAGCAGCATCATCCCTTCAACTTGACTTTCCAAGCAGAGGACATCCCCTTTCTGTCTGTTGGGTGTGGATGGACAGGTCTGACGTGTTTGGGTTTTGGATGCAATTTGGACCACCTCCACTGCAGGTGTAAACCAGCACAACCATTGTATCACTTGAGGCTCGAGTCATGTAGCTTCGCTTTTTTTGTAGGAATGCTTATTTATGTTTATTTTTGGTTAACGTCCTGTATTAGAATGGTGGCTTTCTCTACGGACGTGTATTCATGTGCATTAATCTAGGTATGCTCACAGAACTGGACTTTGCCAGCAAATACAGCAAGTGGTCACTGAAAGAGTTTTATTTCATTTGATGTTGCAAACCTGAGTTTTGCAGGTACATATGAACTGGTTAAAGGACAATTGCTTTAGACATAAATTTGCATAAATACATAAATTAACTAGTAGTGACTAATGATAAAATGAATATAAAATGCCACTGGATAATTTCCTGCCTATTCTCTGATGAGAAGGCAAAGTATCGTAAAGGTAGAGGGGCTGGGGAAGGAAACCTAAAATGAAGAGGAGGGAGATTGGAGGAAAAAAAAAGTGTAATTTACACGACCTAAAGGTGCTCATGTGTAAAAAAGAGAAGGATGAGGAAATTGGCTGGAGATAGGTATGAAAGGAAAATGTCTTCTAATTTCCTGTGAAGCACAAAGTGACAAGAACATGTGTCGATAACACAAAGGCCAGCACCGAAATACTCTGTTATTGAGTTATGTTGAGAAGTAACCCTGGAAGAATTCCTTTCTGCTGTTGAAAATCAAGTGTTTCTTTCATTCTAAAAATAGGAACTCATGAAAAGCACCTTTTCAAAACCTGATCACATTAAGGGACAAGAGCATAATTTCTTCTGAAGTTCTTTGGAAAGTAAGTGTCACAAGCCTGTACATCAACCACTTAAAAATACTAATTTGTGTTTGAGTCAGTGAAGTGAAAAAGACTGTAGTGTGTTGTGTCCCTGAAAAAACAAAATTTGGTGCTAACTATACTGAATACTTAAAAAAAAAAAAACCCCAAACAACAAGCAAACAAAAAACCCCACAACCCCAAAACACACACACAGAAAAAGACACTCTGAAACATCAGAACCCACTATGCATCTTTATTAATTTGGGGGAGGAGGAATGCTTTTTTTTTTCTTCTTGCTGTGAAAGGAGCTTATGTGTTTTGCAGACTGTAACATTTGAAGGTTGACTCTATATAGGTTTTGCTAGGGAACTCTGACATGCAGAAGCAATACAGAGAATGTAATGCAGATCATCTCAATTCCTTCAAAGTTATGAAAGTGTACCAAGTCACACCAGTTGAAAAGTTCTCAGAATTTTTGTCTAGATGTTACTTTTTTTAGCTATTGACATAAAGTTTAAGGTTTTGTGTGGTGATTACATGCAGCATAATAAGAATAATTTTCACACAGCAGCGTTAATAAATACTGCTGGAATCTTTAAAACTGACTTGATTAAAATTTTATGGTATGCAGGAATGCAGAAATACTTTAATATTGCAGAAGTGATATGATTCTAAAGATACTAACTGAGCTAATAGGTATTTTTGAAAGATTTTTCAGTTGGGAAAAAATCAGCAACGGTAGAGTGAATTTCTGAACCTATTGAACTCCTATCAAAATTATCATTAACTTCAGTTGTGCTGCATGTGACTTGTAGGAATTAATTCTATTATATTATTTATTGTAGTTTCCAGATTGTGTCAAGTCATTTTTATACAGATTAGCTTTTTAGTAGGATAGTACTCTTAATTTAGAGGAAGTCTACTGTTTTCAGACTAACATATATGCATGTGTGCATACATACATGGATGCATGTGAAGATATTAATATCTATAGTAATCTGTCAGTGGTATGGTTGAGTTTTTTGACAGATTTATTGATCGTGTCTGCTGCAAGCATTGGTTTTTTTACTTGAAATTGACACCCAAAATCAAATGGGAAAGATGGATGCTTTAAAAATTGCAATTTTTCACTGATTCTTGTAATTAATCCTTTTGTATTGGCAGTTTCCAGGAGCTATGTTGCCAGGAGTGGTCTTTATCACTGGACAATTAAGCAACTGGCTTGAAAAAATAACGCTGTTTTGAGAAACTGCCACGTGACGTTTGAAAATTAATGGCTCTGAACTGTTTTTTTTACTTTGGTTTTGGCTTTGATTAATACTCCCAGATGTACTTTGTTTTAGGTAATCTCTGCCTGCTTTGACTGTTAATGTGTATTGTAGGGGTCTATAGCCACACACAAGCCCACATGTGACTCTCTTGCTAACACTCAAGGTATTATACAAAGACGGTGTTTAGCATTTAGGCCTTCCTGATGGTAGTAATGTGACAACATTTTTTTTGAGCCTTGTTTCCCCACGGGAATTAATGTGGAACTTGTCAGAGTTTGGGTTCTCCAAGATCTCCTGCTATTTGTTTTCACCATAACGGTTGTTGACATCTCTCTAATATCAAAAGAACTTTTTATCGTCGTAATGAGTCCTGCTTCCCCTCTCCTCTGGACCATGATCTCTCTTTTGTGACATCTCATCGTAAATTGTTTTGGAGTTATTTCTATTTTATTGCCTTGCACAAAATGGTAGAGCTCATTCATTTTTAGCTGTTCTGTGATGAATAAATACGCTGGTTATGTAAGTGGACCTAGAAAATAAGAGAATGGGGGATATCAGGGAAGTCTGTCTATAAATATGCTGCATAACCAAACTTTTCTAAATGAAGCACTGCAGTTCTGCAAGTGAAATAAAGCAGTTGCTGCTGAATGCATACTGTAAAGGCAAGTCTTACAGTGTCCTTCGTTTGTTGAGGTTTCTTTGCTTTAATTAAACTTGGGGAAAAACCAAAGTATTTTAATGTGACCTTCATTTGGCATTTGTTTTAACTTTTCTTCTCCTATTTTATTTAATTCTTCCACTTCTGTTGTTCAATTAGTGTTTGACCCCTTTAGCAGAGATGTAAATTAAATGACATTTCAATGCCATCCCATATTTAAAATACTGTGTTAGTTGTGGATCATAAAGGATGATCTTCGTTCTTTAGCTAATTTATTCATTTAACAATTTCCCTCCAGAAGTTCCAGCAGAAGGCTCTGAAGCAAACTAAGCAGAAGAAATCCAAGTCGGCTGAATTTCTGATGGGTGAGCCTTGCTTGATGAGTTATTGCTCATAATTTGTGTAAGGATTAATTAACTAATTACAGACAAATGGCTGTGGGCGAAATTTTGCTCTTGCTTGTCAGGGTGCAATTTGTAATTATTTTAATCATTTATTCTTTTTTTTTTTTTTAGAGTTAATTTTAACCTAATTCTGTTTTGGCGACATTTGAGGACGATACACTTGAGTCTTTCAGCAAAGGAATTACTAGAAGGAATTTTCTGCTTGTCATTGAAATACACTTTGCTATAATGTGCTCTTCTGACCTCCTTGTTTTCTGTAGTAAAAGAAGAGAGAGCAGCAACAGAAGGCATTGAAAATCCAGCTTTTAACATCAGCAGCACAGATCTTTCAGCATATCAGCCTTCAGAAGAGAGAGTTATTAGACATGACAAGCCAGATAGCACCCTTGCAGCTCACCAACAAAAACTCGGGCTGCAAGCCTATGCTGAACCAAGAGGTGAGACATCAAACCCGATTAGCCTCAAACGCAGCGACAGTGGTTGTGTTTCCCATCCAACCTGTGTGCTCTGTGGCCTGCGCCGGGCGTTCCCATCCTGACCTGTCCAAACAGGCGCCCCAGCAAACCCTAGATGGGAAACCCAAAATACCACAGAAAACATCGGCTGTCTAAATATTTAGAGACCTGAGCTCCATCTCCATGCTCAAGTGCCTCTCTGTAACGAGGGGTGAAGGTTGTGTGATGCTCCCCACCAGTGGTGGGGGGAGCGCAGGGAGCAGGCTCTCATGGCAGCGCTTGCCCCTAATTTGTGTGTCGGGTTGGGTTTCGGAAGCACCGCAGCTGGTCCAAGTGCACAGATGCCGCTCCCTCGCTGGCTCCCTCGCATCGGGTGGTTTTAAACAGCTTACAGAACCATGATTGATTGTTGTCCTTAGGTCTCCCATATGCCCTCAGTCAATCAGCATCATGCCTCTGTTTCACGTTTCATTATTTTTTTCAGCCAGTGCAGCTCAGATACTTGGAGTCAGAGAGTCCTCCTCGCTTGGCTTGTCCAGGGGAGCGATCCTGGCTTTTAAGCTAGGCTTTGAATGCAGCACTCAAAAGACACTGCCTCAGGAAGCAATCTCTGTTTATTATTTGGGTTCATTCAAACATACTATAAGGATCTTTACTGACGTTAGTTTTCGTTTTGCAGAGGTTTGATATCTTTTAACCTAGTGTTTAGTTAATCTATTTTGAATTACTATTACTGATGAATGTTATGACAAACATAATGTTTTCACTTAGTAATCCAGTGAAGAAGAACGTGAAGAAAAGAATTTAAAGGCATCTTGTGAGCTATATGAGAAAAATCTTGGGCCAAGATTTAATGTAAAACCAAAAATGAAGTCAGACACAAAATCTTCCCTAAATACCCATTAAAAAAAAAAAGCACCTTATTGGACTGTGTGGTGTCACTAACTTCAAGTGTACTGTGTGCATCCATGAATATTTAAATGTACATTCAAGGTCTGAGACCTCTTAAGGTACCAAAGGAACTGGTATGACTTTGAAAAGTCCTGATCATCCAGTGTTTCCTGTTAAGTCGCAAGCAGCGATGCTGCTGCTTGCTAAGTACCCTTACCTACCAGCCCAGGTATTTAAATGGGTAAGTGCAGGCTGGTATGCAGAACTTCAGGCATTTGCTTTTAAAACTCTGGACCTTGTTGTGTTAAGATTTTATTCTTGTGGGACTGGAGAGCCCACGGCTCTTAATGGCCCCTTGCAAAATTAGGTTTGGCTTTCCATTTAGCCTTCATGTGACTCTGTGTAGCACCGCACGGAGCAGGAATTCTTCGTCTTTCCCTTGCAGCTTGTCAGAACAGTGATTAAGCAGACAAAGGGATTGATTGTTTTTTAATGAAATAGTCTCTCTGGCAAAAAATGAAGTCGGGCTCGCTGGAGACTATCCATGCTTTCAGTCGTCTCTTCAGAAATTCATGAATAGTTCCCTCAAGAAAACAACACATTTTTTTAAAAGCCTGAAATGTGTTTTTAAACATTTTGATTTTTCATCCTAAGTAGCATTTTGTTCAAAAAACCCTAACTGAATATAATCTTTGTGAAAGGAGTAGAAATTGTTTTATTTTGCCTGGAATGCAGTGCCTTGATACATGCTGCTAAGTGTTTCTGTAATGGGAGAGGAAAGCTTGCTGAGAGTTGGAAAATGTTGTTTCCCAACACTGTGTCTCCCTTCTCAACCTTCTGTTCATCCAGTTAACCAAAAAGATCAGTTATTCGCAAAGCTCTGCCTCTAAGTCACGCAGCTATTAAAAAAAATAATAATCCATTTATACCATCATAAAAAGTCTAGATTGGAAGAGACCTCTAGAGATCTTCTGGTCCAACCTTGCATTAAATTATTCTTAGTCTAACTTCTGTCAGGACTTGTTTGGCAGTCACAGGGGCCAGTTCAAATTTATCAAGGGCTGTTAATAAAACAACAGCTTCAAGCCTGACCAGAAACCTGGGAAAAAATTGAACTAGACCTTCTGGTACCTCACAAGCTAATTTTACCCATTCCCAAGTGTAACAATACTTCATTAAAGAGGGAAAGGGAGAAGCCAACTGCATAGGTAAGCACAGTATTGCACAGGTAAACACGGTATCACATGAATGTAGTAATGTATAAATGGTCATATTTCACAGTCCTCAGTAAAGACTTAGGTCCACAGGTAGCTTACCCCTTCCTGTGGCAATCTGTTGTGGTTTGGGACCACCAGAGCCCATGAGGATCGGTTCCTCTAGCCAGCCTTCCTTTGCTCCATATTCATAGTTGCTTTACATGGTTGCTGTCATTTCAGCTCATAACCAAAACCACACATGGTGTTGAAAAATACCACCACCCTACAGAATAGGTGAAACTCTTCCACAGTTTCCTCTCCTGCTCCTCAGCTCTCAGGAGCCACAGTGCAGTTCACAAGAGAGATTTTTAGCAGAGAGGTCTCCTTTTTTCTTCTTTTTTTTTTTTNTTTTCTTCTTTTTTTTTTTTTTTTTTAACCCTAGGAGGCAAGACTTGCACCCTATATTGGAAGCTATTTCTGTAGGAGGGGCTACCTGCACACTGCAGCGTGGCTTATTGCCCCAAACTTTTGCCATGCCAGTAAAATGGCAGTCCTTTCCCCACTTCATGCCAGACTTCTTTACCTTAAGGGAAATATCTGCCTAGCACAACAGCACACGGCCTGTGTAAAATAAACATGTTTTAGGCTGCTCTTCTGCTCCCTTTCACTTTTCTCCCCTTTTTGCCCCCAGATGCTGATAAAATACTCCTCCTTCTGGGGTTTCCTCCCCTCTGCACCTGTTGAGTGCTCTTCCAGCTCTCAGCCCCCAGGCTTAGGTTCAGTTACTTACTCAACAGGGAATGGCGTTTGTCAATTCTAATGCTTGGTGTTAAATTGTACCATTTAAAAGCAGTTATAACCTTAAGCACAATTATTTAATCGCAGCATTTAGCAGATTACAGGTTGAAAACTCTATATAAACATCAGGCTGGATTTTCAGGCTATGCATTTAAAGGCAGGGCATGGAGATGGCATTGCCTTGCTGTTATCTTTCCACCCATCGCCCTTGTCGTTAATGGCAGCAAATAATAGCTACAGGGGTTGCTATCATTTCCTCCATCTTGCAAGAGTGTCACAGCCTGTTCCTCTGTCAGCAATTGCTGGAGGGAAGTGTTCTCTACAAAAACCTCCGCCTACTTTTGAGATGCCTTCTCACACACCTCCATGCTGAGGATACTGGGAAGGAGTGTGAATAGTCAGCCAAGGGCTCAAGGTAGCCTTAAAAACCGCTTGCTGGAATTTGGCTATGTCTGCACAGGAGGCTGCTCTGCAGAATACACCTCACTTGGGGTTTTAATAGCTAGTACAGAGGTCCATGATATGGCAACTTGCCTACATCTGCCCCCAAACAGCTTAATTCACAGGTACGTTTGTGCTATATCGACTTCTCCATTCCCTTTCCTCAGAGGACAAAACATCTTCTGAAAAGGAAAGAGATTTTGTGAACTGATTATTGTTTTCAACAACTGATGAAATCTTTCCAGTGTTTTTTTTCAGAGACTTTTCACCTTTCAAACCAGATTGGTGGGGGCTATTCTTATGACTCAAAGCACACAGCTCCTGCATGCTCTGCTTGTGGAGAAGCTGAGGCAGAGCACGGGGCCTTATCTGCAGTCACCCTGACGGCCTGTGACAGAAACAGAAATAAAACCTCTGATCCCTAGTTCATTGTTGTTTGTTAGGCAATTCTGTGTTTCACGTTGTTGTATTTCCTATGATGGATAATATTCTAAATTTTATCATCATCAGTAGACTGTTGTTCAGGAACAGGCTGTTCAGTAACTTTCTGCTGTGTGCTATCCATTGTTGCTCTTATGTGGTGAAGACCTGCTGGTGCTTTTAAATGTTATAGTGATGCAGGAGAACTGGCTGACTACGTACTCAGATTAATCTCCTGATTTTTCAGCCAGGCAATTGGTTGCCGCAGCTTCTACTGAATTTTGTCTTTTTGAGTCTATGCTGACTCTTTGCTGATCCACTCCTATCACCTTCATTTCTTTCTCATATTGCTTGTGAAATTAAGGTCATCTAGCAGTGGTCTTGTCTTTGCCAAATTGTGCAATTTATTTGTGTCTGAAAGCAGTCAGTGTTTCCTTGTGACTAAATCCAACCAGTTCTTCTGCCCTTTTCCCCTTGGCAAATATTGAAAATGCCAGAAATTTTCATGATGGCCATCCCAATGGGTGGTCTCATAGACAAATTTCCATAGTAAAAATGTCTGGGATTAGACTATGCAAACCCACAGTGGGAGGAACCTATGCCTACCAATTGCCAGGCACCTGATCTCAAGGTGAGCCAATATTGGCTTTTCTCTTATCTCCAGAGGGGTTTAAACCCAAAACGCTCTGTAGAGTGCTCTGCCCAGCAAAGGGCTTCCAGCAAACTGTCATGACGGAATCACCAAACCTCCAGGAATTATGCTGTCTTTGGCTGAAGGCAGAATACACGGGCAGCTGCTCCACCTCAGAGGGATGATGTATGTCACAAGCAATCCATTAGCTATTGTAGGCCTGCAAAGCAAATGTTAGTCTATTTTAGCATTTGACACATTTTGTCCTCAGCTGCCGTGCCCAGAAAATGTACAAGTGGTTTATACCAGTTTGTACAGTTTAGTGTTCACCACAGCCACGGAGCTACACAGATTTGGTCCATCTAACCCTGGGAAGAGCCCTGTGGGATGGCACTGCTCACATTTCTACAAGATACGTAAAATTTCCAGCCTGAGCATGCAGAGGGAATATGTGTCAGAACAAATTAGACTGTGATCTTTCTGAAGTGTCGACCATGTATGTGAGCTGCAGAATCCAGGCACCAGGGCTTTTTGAGCATCCTCCCACATTGTGGTCTGCCTTGCACCTGGTGGTTGCATAGACACCTTTGTAGACTTTGAAGCTCTGTTGCTTTTGCATGGAAGATGGAAGAAAGGCTAATTGTTTTCTCCTATAGCCTGCACACTTGTACAAAGGCTAGAGGCAGTCTGACCCTAAATGTTGATGATGCTAGTTGAAATTGTCTCCAGATGACAAGAAGAATTCATTTTTTTCCCCTATCATCCCTAATACACAAAACTTTTTTCAAAACCAGATTATCTCCTAAAATCAAAAGCTCTAATTAATTCTACCATTTTATCTGCAACAGGCACTGTTAACATCTCATATCATGCTCCAATAAATTTGCCCACAGAGATTAACAATATTTGAGGGGGGAGGGGGAAAGAAAAGAAGGGAAAAAAAGCTCTTTCAATTGAAGATCAGAAACTATTCTTTTAATTAGCCCGGGTAGAGCATGGCGTTATCATGGCTGTACTGCTTCTGGAAGCAAATTAGTGTCTCTTTGTGGTGTTCTGCTGCACCACCTCCTAGCTGCAGAGATAGGTTGGATGTATCTAACACAGTGCTGCGTGTGTCCTACAGGGAAAATGCCACTGTAAGATAGAGCAATTCTGCTCCTTATCAAAAGCTGAAGTAGAGAGAAGACTTTGCTTATGGAGTGGTAACTGCCAAAGGTAGTTCATCTGTGGCAGGGCAGTATAAGCCCTTTCTCACTCAAGGGTGTAACTGGCTGAGGACCTTGACCTGGGAATATGTGGACAAAAAAAAGGACTTTGTGAAGGATCCACATGGGATGACAATATGATGATAAAAATATCAGCAAGTGCATCAAATTTAGTCTGTTTAAAGAGAACTAGAGGCTAAAATTTACTGAAAAGGATATAATTTCATTCTAAAGAGATGCTAGTTACCCATTGGAGAGACAGTAAGCACAAAAAAGCAGGCATCTGCTGGAAACTTGTGCTTGTGCAGCATGTGAAGGAAATAGGAGCTATTTGTGTTGGACTAGATGATTTGCATAAAGGATGGGACCAGAAATATGAATCAAAACCCTACCCTTTTTTTCTTAAACAATGTCAAAGTTTGTATCTAATAATTCAAGTTCTGTGTATGTGGTTCCATGCTTTCTGATTCCAACAGGGACTTGAAATGGAAATGCCAAACCCGTTATGCAGGGCATGATGGATCACCATGTATGCATAGGAATAAAAAGGGTTGTCATTGGAAGTAATTTTGCGTTGAATTACACAATGTGTAATCCAATTGAAATCAGCAGAACAGCACAAGGTGTAATGTAGTGTGCAAAACGTGATCCATTGCATGCAATTTCAGCAACAGGGATACTGTACCACTCATCTAAGTAATGTGCTAAAATTGAATTTGTGAAAGGTAGGGAGAGAAGAATTGCGAAGAATGGATGCATTTTATAATTGGGAAATACTCTTTCAGAACATGACTGAATATATATTTTTAAGGCTAATTTATTACACTTGGAAATTGTTTGCTTCATAATAGTGCTGTCGGACCCTCAAAATTCAGCAAGGTCCCTCACTTGGAATAGTGTGAGACCTGCCGAGCCTGCCAGCTTAGGAGCTCTCAGTGTCCATTTTTCCCATTGACATGTGTCACGTTATCTAATAGCGTTCCTAAATGAACTCCATCATCATCATCAGTAAATTTTTTTCTCACACCTTTGACCAACAGCATTTCCCTGGGAAAAGCAGCAGGTCTTGCACTGGCATCCCTTGGCACAGTGCCCTCTGTTGCCTGCAGGGGAAAAAAAAAAAAAGAAAAAATTCCCACACTGTACCTTTGCTTAAACAGCAGCAAATGTGGTAAGTCTTCCAGGAGTGGAGTCGGGGGCGGGGGGGTGAAAAAGGGTGCTGTGAGTGTGGTGCGGTGTTCAAGTGTCGGGGAAGGCGCAGCGTGGTCTGCACTTCTCAGGTTCATGAACAGCCCTTTTGCCAGCGTCCTGTCGAAGCTGACAAGTGAGTTTATTCAAGGCTTCCAATATAAACATAAGACACAGTTATGTGGTTTACTCATTACCTACAGTCTCCGCTGAGGATAAGGAAAATGACATATGATACCTTTACAACTTCTTTAAAACTGAGAAGTCACCCGTTGATGGTAGTATTTAACAGGCTGTGTTTTCAAGATATAATCTACTGTCCAGTCACTTGCTTAATGCTCTTCAGTTTGAGGATGCCATTAACACGTAGTTTTCATTGAATTCTGCTTATTACTTTTGAAATTTGAAGCTCTATGCAAAACACTCTACCCCCTATGTATTTGGTCATAATCAGGAATAACTTCATTCTCAGGCATCTTATTTTAGATCTACATCTAAAATAATATAGATAATATTTTACTATACTTATAAATGGTGTTAGATGTAAATCTAAAATAGTGATAATATGCCT
Source organism: Rhinoptilus africanus (assembly GCA_013400135.1). NCBI lineage: Eukaryota > Metazoa > Chordata > Aves > Charadriiformes > Glareolidae > Rhinoptilus > Rhinoptilus africanus. Next base: position 590,394 of record VXBO01007654.1, on the reverse strand, counting down.
TAATTAGGGCATTCAGTTTCTACATGTAACCTAGATAAGCCTATATAAATTTAACTAAAGGCATTTGTAATGGCCATGAGCTGGGGTCAATGTAACAGATATCATGGTTCAGTAATGACAATTAAAAATCCAAACTAAAAGTATAACTTCTGGTTAACTCATAATTACTATATTTTTTCTTGCTGAAATGAGAACTGAGACTTAATGTTGTTTTGTGGATTACATATTAATCCAGTATGTTCTTCAAAACAAGTTGTAACATGTTCATAACATTTAGATGTGAGTAAATCTAGCAACACAAAATTTTTCAATAAAGCCTCAAAATATTTCCTTGTGAAAGTTTCAAACTTTCCTAAATTATTTTCCAGTTTTAAATTATTGTTTAAACCAACTAAGAACCTATAAATTCACTGGAAATCCAGTTAGTTTCTTACTGTCCATGAGTTCACTGTTTGTGCAGTTTTGGTGGATGATTTTTATTTTTCTGGGCTTTCTGCATTATGTCAGGCTTTTTTAAGGGGGTAGGTTTCTTTCTCCTCTCCTATGCTGTAATTGGTTTGACTGATTTTTTTTTTTTTTTATAATTCTTTATAGCTCTTTTCCAGTAGTGCAGATTAGAAGAGAAGGCCTGTATCTACAAAGAAGCAACTTGCAGATATCAAACTTTGTCAATGTAGATACCAAACCATGAAAATGATGTGTAGGAGTGCTAGTCAAAAGACCTGCCATGTTTTGAGGAAGGATGAATAAGAGAAAGAGTTAGAAATGCAGGAGGCGGGACCCTTCTCTCCCCTTCCTCCTGATCCCAAGTCTTAATTCTTGCTGACCGAGTTGAGGTGGGCACCTCTCTGAGAGGGGATTCAGGTCTGACACCAGGAAACTGCTTTGGCTTTTGCAATTGCGTACTTTTCTCATAAAGAAACAAGGAAGTGTCCTAGCACAGAGCCTTACATTTTGGCTGCCCAAAGGGCAGTATCTGCAAAGTGAAATGAAAAGTATCCCTAGGGAAATAAGTTTAATTCTGTTGATTGGAGACAGTATTTACCATGATGTTCGCTAGCAGGAATTGCTGCTGAAATCAGTTCTTTAAGACAGTTGTGTGGAAAGAACGACTACTCTTTTCCATTGCTGGCTGCATCACTGTTTCAAAAGTACTTTGGTTCAAAATGCTGTCCTAGACTGGAATTTCATCTTTCCAAGATGTCTGTCTTATTCTATCTTATGCAAAAGGTTCTTATGAGTCGCCTGAGTAATGCCCAGCAATGTTCTACCAAGTCATTGGTAAAGACACATGTTGACTACTCTACTGCCTGAAAATGGGTAGTTTTAAGGTAGCACTTAAAAACTTTAAGGGTAGCACTTAATAAGGCAAGTTTGCTCAGACCATACTCTGCATCGTGTCTTATAAGAAAAGCTGGCTCATGCCAAAATTTTTTTATTTTATCCCCAAGACCCAGCATGACTCTGAAAACAAGCAGCAATAAATGCTTATTCAAGCTTTTAGTCGCCCGTCACCTGGCTGTTAGTAATTCCCTCATTGTTACATCGGACAGGAGACAAACCCAACAGAGCTTTGTCTATTCTTTCATTAAACTAAAAACCTAGATCAATAGTAGAATATGAAAGACAATGGAATAATTGCCTGTTATCCATATTCCTTGCTGTATCCTTGATGTGATATTGGTACGGGCTATCTGATCTCTTTGTGGAGTAGAGGACCTTGTAGAAATCCAGCGTAGTCGTGCCGTTTCTGTGGTATTCTCAGGACATAGACTGTATAATTGACTACAGACATCTTAGCTTAAAAGCCATCTTAGAGTTTCATCCAGTCCTAGTAATACGTGTGCAGTCCCATGGGCTGTATCCAAGGATTATGCTAATTTTATTAGCAACTCCTTATGCTTTAATTAAACTATATAAATTCCCACCTGGTCACTGTTGTGCCAACACCCTTCTTTCGATTTTTATTTGAATTTATAGGTAATTTGGGGTTTTGCTCTTCCATTCTGATTTCCTGAATTATCTGGTTTTTTTCTCCACGTGAAATGACACAATTTTGAGAGGTGAATAGAGTTTCAAATCGAGTTAATGGTTTCAGTGAACCTCTTGATCAAAGCAAAGATCTAAGTTTCCAAAGTTGGCCAGCTCTTCACAGGAGCGGATACTCAAAGAAACGTGCTGTCTGAAAGCATCAAGCTATATGCTGCTGTTACAAAATACCTGCAAGCAAGCTCTGCATTAACGTTTACTTTACTGTGTTTATACCGTAGAGCAGAGCGATGTGAATTCCTTAGTGGACTGTTAATTTACATGTTACACTTTCAAATATTTCCAAAAGCAAATGTGAAATGATTAGTAATCCATTCACATGCTCACAAAATGTTATTAGCAAACTGCCTTGGGCAGTATGTTATGTTGAATAAAATTGATAATTTTGTCTTTTAAAACTAAAGCAACCTCCCCCAGCTCCCAAAAAATCTTAGGACCTGCCCAGAGCCTAGACCTCCTGGTCACACCGGTTCTCAAGGAATGTTGAGCTGAGGGGGGAGGGAGATCAAAAACCCCACAACCTCCCCCCAAGAGCAGCAATCTAAGCTTTGCAGGGGTTTTGGGTCTTTAGAAAGCCTCACTGCAAGTATTCTGTGGAGTTCTGCAGTTTAAAATGGCTTGTTATCTATAAAATCAGCATAAGGAGGTGATTCTGGTGTTTACCACTCATTCTACCTACTTATGTTGTTCTGGAGAAATCAAACCTGGCTGGTTTTAATTCTGCATAACTTTCTGTCTCCGTCTGTGTGTGGTTCTGAAAGAGCCAAAGCTCTGGGTGATATATCTCCTATTTCTCAAAAAAGGGCTAGAATGGTTCTTTTTTAAAGAGAACCAGAGAGCAAGCTGCTTAATGGTATTTGTCAACATATCTTTTTCGAATAATGGTTTCCATGCCTTGCAGACTCAAATATAATATGACGCTTGCTCCTAAATGCCAATTATTCTGTCCAGAAGAGTTGCCCAACAGTCTTTTCCTCAGAGTTTCACACCAGACCCATAGGATAAAGAGCACTGGGTATTAAAATTCAATAAAAACTGTTGTGATATTAAGACTGTACGCTAGCAGTGCACTAGCTTATGTACTAGTTTTAGTATTGCTTGTATGGTTGCAACATACTTTCCAGCAATTTACATTTACTGCTATGAAGTAATTGAATAAAGAGATGCATCATCATTTTCTTTTTTAGCACATGGGTGAATTATTTTACCAACATGTGAAGGGGTGTTCATATAACATCATGGTGCTCTGTGCTAGAGAAAAACAATTACAGTGAATAAGGTAGAATGGCTCTGTTATTGCAGTACATAAGACTTTGATTACATACTGCCAAGATTCATACCAGCCTAGTAGTTGTTGACAGATAAAGTAACAAAAATGAAACTCATTTATTTTTTCTTTATTGAGACCTCAAGGTAAAGCAAATTTTCAGTTCTTGTACTTACTACATTGAAGGAACAGAGACTGACAGTCAAAATGTGCCAGTCCAGAAATATAAATTAAACCTAGTTTCATATCAAAGTTTCATTTAGTCTCTGAAAAGGAGCTGCTGCTTGGATTATTTTTGATCCTAAAACAAATACACTGTAGACTACTATAGTGTATCTTGGATGAATTAACCCCCTCGTACATTTAGCGCTTGTGTATTTTACAGGGTATAAATCTGTGTCTAGTCAAGCAATTTTCAAATTTGTTACGGACTTATTTATTTTACTTTTTCTCTTTTTAGTAATAATTTACTATATCTGCAAATCCAATGAATGTAAGGATGGTTTTAATAGAGTGTAGCACTTTTGCTGAAGGAAGGACACGTTTTGAGGAAAGAGCCTTCCTTCCTCCCTCGTGTAAAGAAAATTCTGGCTTTTACTGGGATTTGCTCTAGGCAGCTATATGCTGCATTATTCCTTGATAAGTCTAGCAAATTACTTTTTTTGGTAAACTTGATTAGTTTCTAAAGAGCAGATAAAACTAGCCGTTGAAATGGAAAGTGCTAAAATGAGTGGTTTTATCCCATCAAAATCTTGGATTAGTTACCTAGCCCAACTGAATATAATTGCTGTTCAGATTAATGAGGCAGTATTCTAGTATCTCCTCTGTAATTAAACACTTCTCTGGTTGAATACCGTATTAAAGATGCACCAGACGTTGAAACCTCAGTGGTGAAATTTAAAACTGTTGAAATTGGAAGGGTCAGCTGTGAAACACAAATTCCTCTGCAGCATGGGTAATTCACTTGTAAAACGTGTTTCAAGAATAATTTGGCTTATGTTAAGGATGCTGGATTCTTTTAATTTTTCTTATCTTTCCATCATCTAAATTTGAGAATTTTTCTCATTAGTTCCTGAGCAAAAGTAACATAAAGTGCACTTGTTTCTAGAATTACCTTTTCTGACCTTTCACAAGATGATAATTGCAGTACTAGTAGGCTTAGAGGACTTGTTAAAAAAATTAAGTTTATAAAGTAGCAAAAAATGCCCCTTTGCTTGCTGGTGTCGATTTCAAAATTAACATTTTCGTTCATGTGCTTCTAATAATCGCTGACCCTTACTTCATGTGCTTTCCACAGGAAATGAATACAGCAGAAATTACTTTGACCCGTTGATGGATGAGGAAATAAACCCAAGGCAGTGTGGGATGGAGGTCAGTGAAGAAGGTGAGGCAGAATTAAGTATGTAATTTTGGTGTCAGAATATTCTTTTCCATTCATGAAAATGAGGTGACAAAGATCACATATGCAGTTCTATTTAAATATTGAGGTTTACAATTTTAAATTATAAGCCTTACCTGCTCTGAACATGATAGGCAGTATGCATAGTCTTTGATCAAGGACAGTGAGTTAATGGATGGGTAAAAGTGAGGCTGTGCTGTACGTGCTCCGCTACCATAGCAAAATAAAGCATCGTCCGAGAACATTGTCTACATCGTGTTCTCTTTGATTAATGAAGTTAGTCCTGAACTGAGTACTGAACTGTAGCTTGTTTGCAACCCTGCTCCCAAAATCCCTCTTGGAGAGCAGTTTTGTTACCGAGCTGAACGTGTGTTTGCCTAACAGAAAGAAAACCCCGAGTCCATAAAAGTTCCTCACATGCAATGAGGCTTTTTTGGTTTTCTTTTTATCAGTTTAGCTGAGATGTTTAGCTTTGCTGTCTGTGGACAATAGCGAGGAGCAGGAGGGTGTGACTCTGCAGAGCTGGGAGAACTGAATTTCTGCATAGGTATGAGAGATGAAGCAGGAGGTATTGTCTTTCATTGCAAGGGGAGGAAATTCTCCCTCCATGTCATGTCGTTTAGATAAAAAAGGGTGGGAACGGGCCTGCCTGAATTTGCATGGAGCTAAGTAAGGACGTCATCATGGTAATGAAGTGCTTAGCTATGCACTGAATGCTTTGGCCCAGCTCCTGTTGTTAGGCACTAACAACCTGATAGCACGCAAGACCCAGTTCTCCTCTGTTACCTTCCTAGCCCTTCCCTTTTCCAAACCTTGTGTTTATTTGTACTGCAGAGCCTTTCTAGACACACCGCTGCAGTCAAATCTAAAACCAATTTGTCTGCTATAAACAGTCTCAAAGTAGGTCACTTCTGAAATTCATGAGAAACATTTACTTTGTGTAGACATGGAGATTTAAAATTTTGAGGCAAAACCTTATGTGACTGAGAAAAGCAGGCTCTAATGCACATTACTAACTTGAATTTCTGCGTACTGTTGAAAAAAAATCAAGGTATATCAGGGGTAAATTACATCTAACCTCTATAATTTCCCCATTCATTGTGTAGGACAGCAATGTAGTATCTTGCAAGTAACTTTTGGCTTGGACCTTTAAGTGAAAGATTTGTGAATAAGCATCATGAGTCATGATCTGCTTCAAAACCACAGAATGAAAAATGGATTAGATTTCTGTATCTGTGCGTCTGTGCCTAAAAACATGTACGGATAGAGTGGTGACATAAGGGACATGTGGAAATACAGTTTTCCTTGTGAGAAAGTGTTCTCTTGCCCACAAAATATTCCATTGCCTGTGTTGAGGAGGTTGAGTGATACACACTTAACCTTAATAGGTTTTGGAGGGGTTTCTTTTTTTTAAAAAAAAAAAATCTGAAACAGATGAAAGATCTGAAAACGTCCATCCCAGGTATGGGAGTCGAGAAGTGGTTTTAGGTACTTGCACATCAGGCTAGACCTGAGATTCACTTGTGAACAGCTGTCCTTTGGTGTTCCTTCTTTTTCTCCCCAGAAAAAATTTCACTCAAAGGTTGTGGTAACACTTGTTTATTAAAGGTCTGTTAGCAATGGTACTGGCCTGAAATTGGTTATGCTGATATCTGCAGACCAGTTATAACTCTCTATTTACCAACATCTCTGCCAAGAAAAAGTCTCCCACTTTGGAGATATTCAAAAGCTGTCTAGATATAATCCTGGGCAACTTGGCTCTAGATAGCCCTGCTGGGATAGGGGAGCTGGACCAGATGACCTTCAGAAGTACCTTCCCACCTAAAACAGTCTAATTCAGTGATATACAAACAGGCTCCTTGTCTGGTTTCCTTTTCCTTGCAGGAGTGTTAAATAAATGGAACTATATCTGTGCGTAGTGGACGGAGTTAAAAGGACGGACAGAACTCAGGTCTGGTCCTGCATGGTCAATCCTCTGGTTGGAAAACATATTCCTTTACCTTCTCCTTCTGTCTAGTGGCTGGTCACTAACAAGAGACAAAAGCAGAACAAGATGAAGAAATCAGTGCACACTTTAAAGTTACGCTCTTCTTATGACTTAGCTAAGTCAGGCTCAATGCCCAAAGAGAATAGACGGTGAAAGCAAATCTTCAGCCACTAACTCTATTATACAAAGTTAAATATAATTTTAATGTGTTCATCGTATGGGATTCTTTAATGGGTTATTCCGTGAAAATGAAGATATTAGCAATTATCGTTTCTATATTTGACAAATTAAATTTGTTCTGGAAATTTGTCTGAGTTGATCATGCCCTGAGAACAAACAACACCCCACTACGGATTTGCTTCCCCTCCTCCACTACTGCTCTCCGGCAAGGGAACATTTCAATGTTACGTGCTAAAAAAAATATAAAAGATTCTGTACTTGCAGAAGAGGTTTGTAGAAGCCTCCCTCACTGAATGCTCAGTGTAACTGAAAAACTTGGCTCTGAAATGTCATGGTAAAGGTAATCTATTCTTTGAGATTCTATCAAATACTTTAAAAAACCACCCAAGGGCACTTGTAGCTGTACTTCAATTCACATACTTTGTATGCATTTCTTTGGTCTTTTACCTGTCTGTCTTCGCTAATAACTTAGAGAAGTCTGCGAGACCTGAAGAGAAGATAGTCTCAGCTGGTCATTTCTCCCTTGAATATAGACACCTGAAGTGATTTTTAGGTCTTATGGAAAAAGATACATGTGTCTGTGTGACCCTTGCTCTTTTTAAAAATCTGCAGATGTTACTGGGAATTTGAATAACAAACCAGTCACAACATCAGAATTCATAGTGTGCTGTAATGTACATAATGTGTTAGTATTATAGACTGCAAGGTAAAATTTCTAATGAAGATCCCAAATAACATTAAAAAAGAAATTAGGTACTTTGACTTTTATTGAGTCAAACATCAGTCAATTTGAATATAAAGAATCATTTTAACTAATCTATTAGCAGAATTAGTAAACCAGTTTCAGTCCAGATAAAGATACATAATAGAGTTAATGCTTTAAAAGTATATGATTATATACTTTTATTTTAAACTCTCATAACTCGGAAGAGATTGATAGTCACCTCTGCTATAAAACTAGCCCTATTGTATTGGGTTTTTGTGCCAAGGTTTTGGTGGTGTTGGGAGCTACAGGAGTGGCTTCTGTAAGAAGGTGCCAGAAGCTTTCCCTATGTCTGACAGAGATGATGCCAGCCGGCTCCCTGCTGACCAAAGCTGAGCCTGTCAGCAATAGTGTGGTAAAGTCTCTGTGATAACATATTTAACAAGGGGAAAAAACAGTGAGAATATGTGAGAGAAACAACTCTGCAGACACCAAGGTCAGTGAAGCAGGAGGGGGGGAGGAGGTGCTCCAGGCACTGGAGCAGAGATTTCCCTGGAGCTGGTAGTGAAGACCCTGATGAGACAGGCTGTTCCCCTGCAGCCCATGGAGGTCCATGGTGGAGCAAAGATCCACCTGCAGGTGACGGAGGACTCCATGCCAGAGCAGATAGATGCCTGAAGGAGGCTGTGACCCTGTGGGAAGCCTGTGCTGGAACAGGCTCCTGGCAAGACCTGCGGAGAGAGGAGCCCACACTGGAGCAGGTTTGCTGGCAGGACTTGTGACCCCACAGGGGACCCACGCTGGACCAGTTTACTCCTGAAGGACTGCACCCCGTAAAAAGGACATGTGGAAGGGATCCATGCTGGAGCAATTTGTGAAGAACTGCAGCCTGTGGGAAGGACCCACACTGCAGAAGTTTGTGGAGGACTGCCTCCCATGGAGGGACCCTATGCTGGAGCAGGGGAAGAGTGTGCGGAGGAAGGAGAGGCAAAGATAGAGTGTGGCAAACTGACTGCAACCCCCATTCCCCATCACCCTTTGCCACTCGGGGGGGAGGAGTTAGAGAAAATCAGGAGTGACGTTGAGCTGGGGAAGAAGGCAGGGATGAGGGAAAGGTGTTTTAAGATTTGCAGGTTTTTTTCCTCATTACCCTACTCTGACTTCTAATTGGCTATAAATAAAATTGATTTCTGCAAGTCCAGTCTGTTTTGCCTGTGATGGTAATTGGTCAGTGATCTTTCCCTGTCCTTACCTCAACTGATGAGCCTTTCGTTATAGCTTCTCTCTCCTGTCCATCTGAGGCGAGAGAGTGATAGAGAGGCTTGGTGGGCACCTGGTGTCCAGCCAGGGTCAACCCACCACAACTAGGAAAAGTATTTTAAAGTGCCAAATGGTTTCTTAACTTTTGTATTTGAATGTCTTTCTTTATAGTTTAAAGTAGCGTTTCCTGAAATACTACTGGAAGAAACAATAAATATTTCACTGTTTTATTTTTTTTAAGATCCTGTGAAACTTGATGAGCAAATCCTGTATGGTAAACTTATGAAGGTTCTAGATGAAGAAAACAAGATGCTGGACTTCCAAGGTAAAGAAAAAAATAATTTGCGCAAAGAAAACCAAAACTCTTTGAGTCTGGATGTGGAAAGAAGAGTGGGTAATCCATCCCCTTGAACTTAGAAACAAAAGGGATGTTGGCTTTAATGCAAGCCTCTAAGATCTTTTTCCCCAAATGTTTTTGTTTTGAGTCATGTTTATGTGGTTTTAAGTGTAACTTAAGTGGCGTGCTTTCTCAAGGCTGCTTCATTGCATGTTGAATTCCACCCATAGGAATGAAGACTGGAAATGTCATTGCTTATGCACTCAAAGCTAAAAATCTAAATCCTTATTTAAACTCATAAATGGTTGGGCCATTTGTCAGATCCACTCGTTATGCCAGGCAGTGTTTGAGGTTATCTACGTAAGGATTTACACTGGTAGGGAGGTAAGAAAATGATTTCTGTGATTTTCTAGAAATACCAAATTGACGTTCCATCTACAGCAAAACAACAAATTGTAAGAGAAGAGATTTCTTCACCTTAAGCCAACAGCCTTTGACTTCACTTATTTTTGCATGTGAGATTTGGCACCCACTTGATTCATGAGACTGTTACCACCACAGCCTTTATATGAGGTGCATGTCTGCTCTCTCCTCTGGTTCATCCTGGGAGAAGTGACGTATGACCAGCCTCAGCTCAGGGCTGGCCTCATGTTTTTGGGTATTCCACTTACCTCCCCTTCCTTTTCAGCAGAGGTCTTTTGTGCAAAGGTATTTTCTGTTCTTTGTATCTGTATGACATTTGCTGTTACATTTCGGTTATACCCAGGGACCTGCTCTGTCAGAAAGACAGAGCAGGTGGTTACCCATGACACTGGAGCTCCAGGAGCAGCAACGTGTTTTATGACTACTTAGTTTGTAGCAACTCTGTTCTAGAGGAGGCAAACGTTTTCATTTACATAGCGTTTCAAAATCCCTTGAACTGGCACTGGTCATATCAATAAAATCATTGAAACCCATTTTGTCTCATTTTAAATGCAAGGAAAAAAAAGTGCAATGATCTAACAACATAGGTAAATTCATGCAGATAGTTTAAGTAAAAATCTTTAACAAATTATTAGCAAGCCCACTATGATTGAATGTTAATGTAGAGCTCCACATTGCTGAGAGATTATAACAGTGCTGCAGGTTGAATGTGGCTTTTATTCTGCAACAGCATAGATTAAAATAAAAATATGTTTGGCTATGAAGCCAACATTATTTCTATAGGAAATTTTGACATGGGGTGTCTGTCTGTGGTATTTATGCAGTCCCCATCTGACATTTATACCATTTCATGGTCTTCAATAACTTTATCATCAAAATAACCCCGCATGGTTAAGGAAAATGTCCTGCTGTCATTTTACAGGCTGCCCCAGGGTGAGATCTAGTAAGCTCTCCATTAGCTTTTGGAAAGTTATCTTCTGGGCTCCCCCAAAGTGGTGGGAGCAGGAGAGAGAAGCGTTTCTGGGTAGTGGTTCAGCCCACTTCACATAGGCACCTCTTAGCTGATTAGGTGCCCTGGAAGCAGTTGTTCTCTTTCCTTTGGCTCTAGAAGGGTCTTAGGCAACAGACTTAGACTTGACCATCAATTTTTTTCATGGCTGAAGGTAAGTGTGTATTTGTCCACTTTCAATCAAGGGAACTAGGGAGTAAAGAGGAAGCCTTTCACGTCTATCAGTGGTTACTGACTTTTTCAGCTAGGTGCCCTAAAACTTTATATTATATTACAAATAACATTAATGAATATTGTTAAGATGAATGGATGCTTTACAGAGGATGACAGCAAATAGCATATTTAGAGAGAAATAAGGTTTCACTGATCTCTTCAAATGTTTATAATTTAAGCTCACCAGGTATATTTGAACTACAAATGTCCTTTTCTCCAACCAGTTTTGTCAAACCACTATGAGAGAGAAAATGCTCTTACTACTGTTTGGCTGTGTGAGACAGGTTCAAATCTCTCATCCATCCAAAGCCATTTGAAAGTATGTGGTGTGCTCTGCGGACAGTGACCTTGCACTGAGGCTGCTGACGTGTCCGAGCTGCCATCTCACTGATTCACTTCAAGGGCAAGCAAAAGCCACTACATGCATTGCAGTCCCTGAGCATGTCAGAGCCCCCCATGTAGGCATGAAGGCAGCAAGTGGTGGAAATACTGCAGCCCAGCCCACTGCTGTCTTATGTCTTGAGCAGTGCTTCAGTGCTTTTATTTCTTAAAAGTGCCATAATGGGTCTCCGAGCTAGCCCTGCAGGTGTAAATGTCATGCCTTGTCCTAGCTGAATCGTTTACTTTTCTTGGCTTGGGTGAATAAAATCCAGGAAAGAGCAAGATTTTTCCTGAGGAAGCAAGGCTTGTGCAATCTCTGCCTCTGGATGCGTATATCTGGCTCTATTTATTTCTGTCTGTATTTTTCCCTCCCAATTTTTGAACCTGTTGTTCACTTCCAAACCCTTTTTTTTTTTTAAGAGAGAGCAAGTCTCACAGGTCTGACTTCCCCACCAGTTTTATGGAAGTGGGCAGCTGAGCAGAGCAGACAAGCATTATTAATGTCTCCACTGAGGGAAAAGCTAATATGGGAGTTTGACCCTTATTAGACTTCAGAAAATCCATAGGAAACTAGGATTCATTTGGTTCCACTCTTACAGAACTGCTTCTTTTCTTCATTTGACCACTGAGCTGAAAAATCACGTAGTCATACAGTCCTAATTAATACACGATCCCCAAAGGAAAGGAAAGAACATGGCTCAGAATTCATATAATTGTATATTTAAAGCATTTTGTCGCTGAGTAACCTGTTGGTGACTCTTGTGTTAGTTCATGTTATAAGGCAGCTTAAAAGGCAACATTAGTGGTTTGGTTTTTTAGAGAAAGATGTAGACTGTATATTTTTTACCTAGGGATAAAATCTCTCAATGCCAGACTGTGATCCATGCACATCTAAAATGGTACTAGGTGAATACTATAAAAAAAATGTATTTTCTGTTATTCTGTGTCAGCAACTGGAAAATTGAGATGCAATGTCTTGCAGCATTTTAGTTGTTCGAAACTGATGCATGAGCCTTTGGTGATGTACTATTTTAGCTATAATTATACACAGTCTTCTAGAATCAGGCAGCCAAAATGCATTTACCGTGTGGAGTTTGTAGCTGCTTTATACATTCAAACCCATGCTGAGGTGTAGTCTGCTAGTGAACCAAACCTTTAAATTTTCATCTAAGTATATAAATCACTACAATCTGATGGACAAATGCAGGAGCAAATGAAGTTACAAGCAGCCAAGCTAATACTGGAGAGATTTTTTTAATTACACCACAGCATCTGCAAATACAACCCGTGCTAAGGAGAAGTGATTTAAACTATGTGGCAAGTATGACTTGCAGGGTTAAGTACAGCCAAGGCAATGAAAAGTTTGACGCAGATGCTAACAACTTGAAGCAGCCAGTTTTTAATTAGTTTATCAATCTATCAATGAGGTTCCTCGTAAATTTTCAGCCATTTCGTCACGTGTGTACAAAGCAGTAACATTTTTAACACCGTGGCTACTTCAGTTCAGCAAGGAGGGTGGAGGCTTTGTTTTGGTCAAGCGTTGCTCCAGGGCAGCAGCTCAAGCCTCTAACCTGTGGGTCAGTTCAGACAAGGAGCAACCTGATGGTGACTGAGTTCCAGAGGTATATTTGCAAAGCCAGCGTAGAAGGAATAAACCAGCTGAACAACCCTGTTCTCTCCCTGTCTCCAGCTCAGGCAAACAAACGGATTTTCCCAAGTGTGCTTAAGTGAACATACCTGTCTTTTCATCAAATGTTGTTCAAATCTGAAACATCATTTATCTATGTATTTGCAGCAGTTATTTCCCCCGAAAAGGCAAAAATGTTTTCTCCCTTATTTTGCTCTTTTCCCACAAAACATGTTAATAAGCCCAATGTCTTCCACCAAAACTGAGTTCATTTGATATGATTCCTCATTAAAAAAAAAAAAAGGATATTTTGATGAATCACTACACGGTCGTCTTTGTGAAAGGAAAGTTTTTATTCCTTTTTTGATATATAAGGACTATCTCTCTACATCCAGAGGATCCTGAGATAAGAATGTACAGTCTTCCCAGGATGTAAGCTTGCTCTGCTCCTGTGAAAGCAGTAAAGCAGGTGATTTATACCAGCTGATCATGTGACCTGTTGTGTACCAACACAGCATCGAGGGGAACAATCTGTGTCTTCTGCTGTTGGCAATGTTTCCTTCTCTGGTGCTTCCTGGATTTTTCTCTCTCCTAGCCAAACCCTTAATGTTACAATAAATTTAAATGTAAATATTGTTTTGTTTTTGCAGTTAATAGTTGTAGGTCAAATCACTTTTCATTAAGCTTGTAAGATGCTACGTGAAGAGATTGTGTACCCTAAGGTAATTGTTTGGGTTGTTTATATCTACTGTACACTTCCCCCAACATGATTTTGAATTATATCCTGTTGTAATTAAATAAAAAAAACCCACCCCACTTCCTGTGTGTTGGTGGCACTGAGGTGATTTAAGTACTCAGGAGGCTCAACAATTAAAGTCATTAAACAATGAGTAGTGAGCAAAACTGAAAATTTTAATAGCCTTAGTTTTATCTTTCCTTTCCTGGTCTTCATTAGAGAATGAGAGACTTCAAAGGGGAGTGAGAAAAAAAAAAAAGTCTTCTAACTGCTTTCATGTCTTAGGATGGACAAAGAGAAAACCAAATAACTAGATATAGCATTTTCTTGCGAGAAAGGCACAGAGAACTATAAAAATATGCACTTACACACAGAAATATGAGGCAAGAAAGATAAAGTCAGATGTGGACAACCTGATATCTGTCATTTCTTAGTGACCCTAATGCGGAGAAATGAGCAAAAATAGTCATCTTTATTATTTATGACCCAAACTAGTAGTAGTACTGTAGCAGATATCAATGAAAAGACATATTTTTTTTTACATACCATGATGAATTAAACTGAAAAAAGGACATAGCTTCTTTTTAAGTTTGACTCTATGAATGGGATTTTTTTTATTTATATGCAGCATGTACTCTTTGTTTCTGTGTACCTCACTGCAGTGAAATTAGGGAACGATGTGGGTGAGAGCAGAATTGGACCCAATTAATTAGGCAAGAGCTGCATGCACACACCTGGGGGAGGAATGTGATCCTCTGGGGTGAGTGGGAGGAAGATGAAATGCTCGATGTGGCTCTACCTAAAACACCTTTTCAATGGCAGTTATTCCTCCTCTTCCTCAGGAGTGAAAGCCAAAGTCATTCCAAATCCCAATTCCTTTAAGATTTACGGGGGAGTGAAGTGACTGTGGAAATGTAGAGCACCCCTTTTAAAAATTATTTAAGGAACAAGCTGCACCTGCTGATTTTGTCCCTGTGTGCAGGTGTTGCTCTTGAAGAGAGTTTTCCTGGTAATGGCACTTGGAACCTGTCAGTTATTCCACTGCTGTTATTCATTACTATTCATTCTATGACATGAACTATTGTTGTCTTAAAATGTTGGTGGGCCAAACATGTTAACTGAGAAGGTACTAACCAGGGAATCAACTCCCTTTTGCTAAGAGATAATCTGCCACTTTTGTTTCAAGCAGCCTGGGTAGCCAGTGAAGATTTTCCAGACTCCGTGATGCCTGTCAGCTCCAGTAAGGCACGTGACCTTCACAGGGAGCTTGAAGATGAAGTGATTCCTTCATATATCGAACAGTTTGAGAGAGATGTTCAGGATGACATAATTCTGCTTGGCAGCTTTTCACTGGAACAGGTCAGAGTTAAGAACTATAAGACAATTTTATCGCTTGCTTCATAACATGATGCTGGCTTGTTAACCTTGTACACCCCAATTCTATTTCACTGCCCGGCAATACATATATTGAAAGGGGAAAAGATAACCCATTTCGTTGGCTTGCTTTATGAGACTGGCACTTTGCTAAGCTAACAGCAGGACCTTTATCTTTGTCTCCATTTTAACGTGAATAAAAATAGATTGCCTTCCTTGCTTCTTTCCTAAATAGTGGAGTGTCTCTCTGACTGCTCCGTAGTAAGTATTGCAATTGAGTTTCAATCAAAAGCCTAAGCTTAGGACATCTCTCTCTGCCAAATTTAACAGAGGCTTATTCATATATCAACAAGCAAGTTCAGATTGGAGCCTAGGAAGGATTTATGTAGTGATATTAATTATAGAGTGGATAAGATTATTCTCAAATTATGAATCTGTTGTGTTTTTTAGGATGACAAAGCTTCCTATGGTTTTCTTTTTACATTTGACAGTATAAAGAGACAGGGTTGGGTTCATGTTGACAAAGGCATGAGTTTTGAGGGCTGAAATGGTACTTGTGGGCACCTAACTACCATTTGTCCCTTTGAAAAATCTCATACTAAGACTAGGGGACAGGAAGAGAGATTAATTGATGAATCTATCATTTTTAATTAGCAACATGAGAACAGCACACTGGCTCTGATGGGCTTAAAATAGGTTATCCAGTGACTGATAATGATCTAAGATTTCTTTTATTTTCAGAGGAAGTTTTTAGAATTTTTTCACTGCAGGACTAAACTTCTTCATCGCCTTCTGTGTGTTGGTGAGGGACACAATGCCTTCCTCGCTGCTTTCCTCTAAATCCTAGTTTAGCTATATTTCATTCCTTCTGACTTTTTTTGTAGCTGTACGCATCATGCATAGCAGATGGTTGGGGGAATATTGTTCAAAGAACATGAAATGGGAGGGAAACCTGAGGGAAAAACACTCAGATGGTATTAAGAGCATCACCGGCCTCATGGGACTGTTGGAGTAGGAACCTGGGAACAGGTGAAAAGAGTGCTGCACCTTTCTCGAAGACTTCATATGTTGAGAGTTCATACTTTAACTAAGTTTGAGCTGTTTGGATGCTCTCAAAGCTTCATGAGACTCTGTGATGCCTGAAGAAACACAATAGAATTGTCAATACTTAATTTACCTTCCCTCTAAACATGGTCACTGGGAGGCTGATCAACTTACTTGGACTCATTTTGAAGGTATGCAGCAAAGTTTATTTCCTAGATAGAAGTGAGCTATCTGGTCATCCCTAAAAAATGTTCTGCTTTTTAAGTGACAACTGCATGTATAAATCCACATGTAATGAAATATAATACTGCATTTTTTTCCTCCTTTTCTTACAAAAGAAAGAAAGTCATCATTTAATGTTACTGATTGAGCCACTCTACCATGAGTTTACAGACTGGGACTCAACACTTTATATTGCACAGAAGAGGTCTCGAATGCCTGTGTTTTCTGTCCATTCCTCCCACATATCTTTAACTTCAATTGTCCATCCCCTATTTACGAGTTCAGTCATACTGGTACTAGCTGTCACATCTGCTTCCTGCAGGGTTCGGTAACAAGAGGCTCACTGTAAATTCTATATTGTCTTCTGGAGCAGTGATGATATGTCCATCGTTTCCTTGAAACCAGACAGAAACAGTGCATTTGGCCCCTTTGAACAGAAAATGGAATGTGACATTGGAAGTAGAGGCTGTAAACATGCACCTCTTATGGCATATTGGTATTCAAAGACAGCTGCTAATAACGTGTGCATGCTTATTCTTCTCTAATTGACCTTGTTCTTTAATGGACGGTTTTTACTCTTTAATCTGTGGATATAACCCTGCAGCTTTGCAGTGTTGATGCCTTTCCACAGCAGCTACAGGTTCACTGTTAGACTGCTGCCAAGGTCTTCAGAAACTGTTGCTGCCATCTTTGGGATGCTTCCAGCTTTTGTTGCTTGAATGTGTGTTTCTTGGTTTGAAAAAGTCTTTAATTTGCCATGTGGCTTTTACTTATTCAGAAAAAACACCCCTTTCCCTTCCTGCTGCAGGTTTACTGAGTAGCAAATGTATTTTAGCCAGCATAATTTATGATTAGCTAATTTAATCTGCCATAATGACATAAAGTGAGCCTGAAACAAGCTTCTATCAATTTTGCCGCTAGAGGTAACATAATATTTTCAAATGTCTACCAAACTGAGTAATTAACCCTCAGGCTGAGTGAAGGAGTCTAATAGACATCTCTATCGCATTCCTTTGCTTTGAAAAAATGAAAACAAAACATGGGAGCCCAAGGGTTAAAAAAAGCAAGTAAGAGTTTACAGTACATAAGACTAGTTTTATAAGTAAGGTTCAGAAACACACTTGAGTTGCTGTTGTTTCTTATTAGGCTGCCAAAAATTCTCTCCAATGAGGCATCTGATTTGCAGTAGAGCTTTGCTGTCAGTGTTGGCACAAAGAGGACAGCTATGTATTAACTATCTGTCCCTTAGTTCATTGTTTTTCTTCTCTGCTTTGTAGCTTTACAGTAAATGGTTGTCTTTTGTTTGAACAGCATCTCAGTGCATGAGATCACCATGATTAAAAGTTTTTGAAAGAGCAGATGCATTTTCCAAAATAATAATAACAAAAAAGGTTTATGCAAGTTTTTAGCTCTGGAACTTTAAGCCACGTCATTACTTACTTCATGTTGTTTTGTAAATGTAAAAGCTGACAGTTGAGGTTGGTAAGACATACGTAAGGAAAGATCTGAGAGATTCTTGTAAAAAAAGCATTAAGCAGATGTCAGTGTTCTGTTAACAAACACATTAAAGAATATTAAATTTGGAAAGCAGTACTGTTTCCTTCAGCCTACCATGTAGTCCTACAGATTTCAAAAGTCCCAATGATATTTGTTTTTAATAAAGACAAATAAGCTCTGTTGAGAGAAAATCATAACTTTGAAACTGTGTTGTGGTGGAAGGTGAGCACGCACCACCAAGGCTGGGTATGCAGAATGCCAGAAAAAACCATCTGTCATGAGACAATGCAGGGACACATGCTTAAGGGCAGAACTTGATCTTACAGAGCAGAGAAGTATGCCAAGAAAGACGTGACATAATGCTTGCTTAACATGTTTGATTAAAGGGAAGATGCTCTCAAAACATGAGAGACTGCTGAGGATGAAGCAAACACTAGTGATTGGGGTGAGATTGCACTTGACGGGCCTTCTGGCAACCTAATCTTGCCAGTCATTAATTCAAATGTCATGAAAAAGTACCAGCTCTAGGATTTTCAGCTGTTTCTGAACTGAGACAATANCCCAAAGAGAACATTTCCATCTAGAATAATCCCCTATGACTTATATGGTAAGGAACAGCTACTTAACAATTCATCAGAAATATTTTTTTAAGACAACAATAAGCAACTTCTTTGTTTTGGAAGATGGAGACAAATAATAAAAATATTTATGTCAAATGCCTGAGCTACTTAGAATTGAGTGTTGGTGCAATAAAGCTGGTTGATTAGAATAGAGTTTTGATTGCAAATTTCAAAGATAGTAACTTTAGTTGTATATTCAAACCAAGATTAACAAAAATACATTCAATAGCTGCATTAGGGTGGTGCAGCTCCATGCATGACACGTTCCTCAAACTTTAATGCTAATCCAGACGCTAATCTGACTTTTACTATAGGAAGTTCCACCTAAACGTGAGGAACTTCTTTCCCTTGAGGGTGGCAGAGCACTGGAACAGGCTGCCCAGGGAGGTGGTGGAGTCTCCGTCTCTGGAGACATTCAAAACCCACCTGGACGCGTTCCTGTGTAACCTGCTCTAAGGTGGCCCTGCTCTGGCAGGGGGGTTGGACTAGATGATCTCCAGAGGTCCCTTCCAACCCTATGATTCTATGAAGTGAATACTCGGTTTTATGTGGGTTCTCTCAGAAGAAATTAATAGTGAGGCAATTGAAAGGATCAGTACTGCCCCAGAAGCCAAGAACATCTCTCCTGCTTGGCCATCCTCTTTTTGCAACTTCGATGATATTCTTAACTAAATGCAATTTGTTCACAACCTCCATCTCTCTCTACAGGATTCAGCCACTGCATTTAGCCCTCTGTGCTGGGCATAACACCTTGCAGTACTTGGTCATTACAACTATAATAATCAGTTTTGACCCATGACCTCAATGTGAATTACTCAAGAGCCTTGGAATGTAAAGTGCAAATTTAGCTCTTCAGTATCAGCAATTGAGTTATAGTACTAAGAAAGGAGATATTTGTTGCAGGTGTATAGTAATAAAATGTTGCCTTTCATCAACAGATTCACCTTTTGTTTAAACAAAGGTTAATGCCTCTCGGTATTAGACCTAATGTTCTTACAGGGTCAATATCATCACTGCTCTAACATCTTGCCAAGTCGCAGAGAGATCAATTTATACGATGATGGATTGATCAGCTTTTCTTTGGTTAATGGTGGATAACATGGGGGTAAAATTTGGTACTATGTAAGACAATGACAAATCTCCCCTCCAACCAGCAATTTAATCAGGGGGATCAGGCCTCCGTCATATAAAACACCAATGCACATTTGCTTGCATGTTTTACCCAATTGGATAATACTGTCATTTATATCCTGATGATATCTGCAGAGGTCTTCTAGTCAGTCACTGCCTAGTAATTATCATAGTATCCTGTGTGATCCTTCTTCATGAATATGGTACTTGTGTGAATATGTGCACCTAAGAGGACTGCAGAATTTAAAGTAACATTTCCTTACCTGAAACCTGGTTACTCCTTTTTGTCATTTGCACAACATTTTAAATTACTGTGATGTTCAAATGAGTAAATTTTTTTTGTTTTACTGAGAATTGCAAGTCAAGAATACAAAAACTGACAGTGTTCATAGAATCACAGAATAGTTTGGATTGGAAGGGACCTTTAAAGGTCATCTAGTCCAACGCCCCTGCAATGAGAAAGGGACATCTTCAACTAGATCAGGTTACTCAGAGCCCTGTCCAGCCTGACCTTGAATGTTTCCAGGAATGGCGCATTTACCACCTCTCTAGGCAACCTGGTCCAACATTCTACCACCCTCATCCTAAAAAATTTCTTCCTTCTATCTAGTCTAAATCTACCCTCTTTTAGTTTGAAACCATTACCCCTTGTCCTGTTGCAACAGGCCCTGCTAAAAAGTGGTTCTCCATCTTTCTTATAAGCCCCCTTTAAATACCGAAAGACCTCCCTCTGATCATTTTTGTGGTGGTCCTCTGGACCTGCTCCAATAGGTTCCTGTCTTTCCTGTGCTGGGAACTCCAGAACTGAATGCAATACTCCAGGTGGGGTCACAACAGAGCAGAGTAGAGGGGCAGAATCACCTCTTTCAACCTGCTGGTCACACTTCTTTTGATATGGCCCAGGGTATGCTTGGCTTTCTGGTCTGCAAGCGCATGTTACCAGATCCCGTCCAGCTTTTCATTCACCATTCTCTGCAGGACCTTTAGCATGTTGTAAAAGTGGGTGACTTAATTTTAGTTAAATGCTACATTTGTTATTTGAATGTCAAAGCGTCTCTATAGTCAGTTAGTATAATGGTTTCCATTTAATTTTTGTGGTACAGTAGGAATTATGGATATCTCCATTTTACAGAGGAAGAACAAGAGCACGGATAAAAAGTGACTCCTATCAGAAGTCCTTAGCACCTAATTTCCTTTTGAAATTTGACATTAGGCCAAATTCATCAAATTCATCACAGCCCTTCCCACTAGACTGCTCCTGGACTGGTGAAAAAGCACTTCAATGAGACCTATTTTTGAGGTGGAAAAAACACAAGGGAAAATTCACAAAGCTTAGGGTATTTGACTTCTAGCCCTTGGACTTCTGATGTCCTGTCTAGTGAGCATCCATGGCCCTCAGGTATGTGTCAGCACTCACACAGCAGACCCAAAGCTGGACCAAGATCTCAGCATGCATAGCTAGGGGACTTCTCTACCTCACAGGTTGGCAACCTGGGATTTTTAAATATCTTCATTTTATCAGGTTTGCTGCTGCTTTTCTCAATGGGAAGCCTGGGAACTCTCTAGATTTCTAAGTTTCCTCCCGTATTGCTTCTGGACACTCAGATATACAAACTTTTTTTNTAATTTAAAAAGAATTGGGACAGATGAAAGGGGGAGCATGGAAATAAATGCCAACATAAACAAAGAGCTGTGGAAAACATGTTTTATATGTTTGCAAAGGACCTGTCACTGTGCTGTCAAGAGTGCCCACAGTATTAATATAGATGGTCTTTTAGTTGTAATTCTCTTTTAATTGCCTTATTCAGAAGTTATATGAATTTTAAGCTAAGTAAATAGAGAAAGGAATTAAAATCTTCCCCAATAATGGAGTTAACTTAGTTTTTACTGTGTTCTTTCATTCTTTAAGATCAGAAGGATAATTAAACAACTAAAGCAATTCTTGATATTCTATTGAGCTGGAACAATGAATCCTACAGCTACTGTAAATGATGATACTGCATTTGCTGCTGCTTAAGATAATCTGACTGGTCAGCTCTCTGCCTCATTATCCTAACACAAATTCCAGTAAGGAAGTCTATTTCTATGGTTCAATAAACAGCGGCAATTGAAAAGATTCTTCAAAAAGAATCAGTGATTGCCAAGTCCTGTTGAAGTGACTTCATCAAATACTGACCACCTGTTAAAAGAAGCAGAACTCATACAAGGATTGTAAAGTAAAGAGTGAGCACTGCTGGTAAATAGGGGCTTGAAGCTGCAAACATAAATACAGTGAGAACATATTTTCAGTTGCTCATGTATTCTCCAGAATTATGTTTAGGTTTTTGTTTCCCTAGGGAGGTTTTCAGTTTTCTCTGTATTTTTAATATATTTAGAGCCAAGCTGTAGTCACAGGTGTAGCTAAGTCTACTGTTGATTTGCTTTTATGACAGGAAACTCCTTAGCAGTGTTAATAAACTACACAGATTTTACTGAGCTACAAATAAATTAATTGCTTGAAATATTGTAACTTTTTTTCTCTGTGGTCTTAGAGTAGAGCTGAATTTGTTGAGAGCAATCTGTGCTGGATGGTGTTTTTGAGCTCTGCTTTATAAAACAGAATAATTTTGGTGGGGAAGGATTGGTCCTCTGGAGGCTGCTTAGTTAAAAGCGGGTATATTTGTACGCTTTGAGCAATTTTGGGCTTTCCATCTGTAATCTGAGTTTTTAAGAGCTTTGGGGTTCGCACCAGTTTGTTAGTATGGAACATAACTAGGTCATCTGTAAGTTGTGAGGTGTAGAAATATTGGGAAAGACAGTCCAGTTGCATTACATGCGTGCTTACTTGCTTAGTACAAAGGTGGGAAATCATCGCTGTTGCTCAGCCTGCTGGCAATCTGTTAACACAGTTGGTTTCTCTTACTGCTGTGCTAGACACTTAGACAAGATGTGGCTTTCAGGACGAGGTGGTTGCAGTGAGAACATATACTAAAGTGTATACGTTCACTCAAAGATGTGCCAGCATAGTATGATGTTATGATACAATTGCTCATGTCAGCATTTAGATCAGGGAAGGAGGGGCTTACATTTCAGCTGAAAATGTGAAACAATTTCCACTCATAACTTTCAGCAGAGAGATGGAACAGGACGTGAGCTTTCAGGAGGAGATTGTTCTCTACAGAGAAAAATTTCCACTGTTGTATTTAAGGCAATCATATACTAAACTGTACTTAAAGTATTGTTTCTCTCTCTGTAATTTTCATATAGTAATTGTAAGTGAATGTCTCTTTTAATTATAAAGTGCTTAAGTACATGTCTGCACACTTGAAGCAGAAGATGATGTGAAAGCCAGTACAAGTGGAATTTACTGGATAAAGTTAAAGCCTGTGCTTTTAAATTACAATTATGGAGACAAATTTGTGAGGCAATGCTTTATTGACAGTCAGAAAAAAAGAATGGGAACTCAGAAAGACAGGATAGACCGTAACCTCAGACTGAAACATCAGTTTTTATGGAGCTGTAACAAGTAAATTAGTCATTATGACTCAGTTTTCCCTATCTGCAAAACAGACCTAAAATTAGATACCTGCTTTAGGGAAGAGTAAGAGGATTAAAGGAGTAAAGTTTCACGAGGGACTTTGAAAAGGCTATAGAAATAATAAAAACATTGTGTGCTGAAATTAACAAACATTTTTAAATTGAGGAAGAATGGCGGGAAACCACAAAAAACCCTCTCAGTATTTCCGATTGGTATTTCCTTTCAGTTTCTCTTCAATTCGTGCCATGTTTTGCTGTCGGTATCCAGAAAGTAGAAGAAAATGTAAAACCCTGAAGTTCGTTACATAGCTTAAGAACACTTTTTCTTTTTTTTCTTTTTTCATGTAAACTATTCCTTTTAGATCTAGAATTGGCATAGTTCACTTGGTTTCTGCTAGCGTTGCTCATGCTACACAAGTTTATATTGGAGGGAATGTGTTCCATAATAAAATGTGGTTGGCATCTTCCATTGTATCTTGTTCGCATCTTCCATTGTGTCTTTCTACTATTTAGGCTAAAATTATTTGACGCTTCTTAGTAGCTGATGATTTCTTGGCTAATCTGATGACATCTGAACTTGTGGAGCTTTGACAGGCTAGAACATTTCTGCTTAAAATCTCTACAACACTGGCAAATGCCATTTCAGTGTTGTATATTTTCAGTGTTCGGCTACGGTTGTCAGACACTTTGATAAATGGCCTTGCATACACTTACAACACTCTGTAGGTTTTGATGAGGATATCGAAGCTTTATGACCTTGAAGATACATCTCAACTGTGAAATAAGAAGCATCTGAAGGAGTACCTGGTGGTTCTGAAGAAACTACAGGTGATCTGTCTGTGAACAGCAAGACAGAAATGGGAAGAGTGAGTCTTCTGTTTTGAGGCTGGATAGGCAAAATCTTTATGTAGCTCTGCATCAAACAT
Organism: Rhinoptilus africanus; assembly: GCA_013400135.1. Lineage (NCBI taxonomy): Eukaryota > Metazoa > Chordata > Aves > Charadriiformes > Glareolidae > Rhinoptilus > Rhinoptilus africanus. Next base: position 566,493 of record VXBO01007654.1, on the reverse strand, counting down.
CCCTCCAGAGTATCCTCAGTGCATCTTAAGCAAAGTGATTCAAGTTATTTTAATTTTTAGTACTTGGATTAAAATCCTGAATGAAAACATCTCTGAGTTTTGGGGGAGTTGAGGTCCTTGTTTATCGTATCTACTTTACAGCTATATCCAGTTCCCATAACTGGTCAAAATTAATGCCTTAAATATACGTATGTCTTATAAAAGCATTAACTTTGGTAGCAGGATACTGCTTCCCATATTGACTTGGTAGATCAGGCTTCACTGCATTGTTAGAAACAATGCAATGCTTTACAAATTTATCAAAATGATCAGCCTATAATGTTGTCACTAAATGTATCTGTTTTACTCAGTGTAATAAGGCTGTAACATGACTAAAGTAAATCTCACTTTGTTTTTAGCAGTGCCAATTTTAAAAGAATTCTTTTGTGAATTCTTATTTTTTTTAACCCTAGCTGTTACAAATGTCTCATTTGGCTAAGTTTTTAGTTTTATGCTCATGAACAGTAAATTGGTTTAATTTTCTATTTGGAAGGAAAGTCATGGAGGGGTGTGGGGTGCGTGGTTTGTTGCTTCTTCTCTTTCCCTTTTAAAAACATGTCTGAGAGTTTGTAGCATATTTTTGGCATAGTGCACTATGAATAATACTACCGTATGTACAGGATTTTGCCACAACTTCACCTCCTGGTGTGTGGATATCTCCGAGACAAGATCACTCAGATTCCAACAGGCAACAGGCTGTGCAATTTTCAGGGCGCAGGCCTTATCCAGCTACCTAGAGTCTTTGCTTTCAACGAAGGGCAGTCATCCCCCTTACCTCTCAATGCCTAACTTCCCTGTTATCTCTCCATAGTTAACAATGGTGGGATAAGCCTCTCAAAATCTCACTTTGCCAGAAAGGAATGTTAACTTTTCTTGAAATATTTTTGGTGGTTTTTTTTTTTCATCTCAAATAGTTCTTCATTTTTCACTTGTTTTGTGGTATACAGTGCACTAGATGTTGGAAGTCACTGGGAGTGAACCTCTATGCAGAGTGTGAAGGAAGAGGGATAGGTGCCATCGGTGTGACTAGAGATACAGGGTTTGTTCCTAGTCCTGCTGACACTTTGCTTAGTGAGCTCAGGCAAAATTCTCAGTGGCATCTCACTTCTCCTGACTGTAAAAATGGAGTGGATGGGATTTCCATCACTGCAAAATGTTTTGAGATGTAGAGGTGGAAATCCTAGGAAAAAGCTTTCATTTTGGCATTTGTTTATAGCTGGAAAGACAGCACTACCTGCACCGTGATATACCAATGTGATTTCTCAAGGAGTGGAACGAAGCTGCAACAGGGTAGGTTTAGACTGGACATTAGAAAAAAGTTCTTCACAGAAAGAGTGATCAGACACTGGAATAGGTTGCTCGGGGAGGTGGTGGAGTCATCATCCCTAAACGTGTTTAAGAGTCGTTTAGATGTGGTGTTGGGGGATATGGTGTAGGGAAGAACTTTGTAGAGTGGGGTTGATGGTTGGACTTGATGATCCCAAAGTACAATTTCATCAGGGACAAGGCTTAACTGTCTCTTTCAAATCTCAATAGGTTGTTTATCTCACCAGAAGATTGTAATACCAGTGCTAGGGCTGACTGAAAGGGGAGGGTAAATGTTTTCCCTAAATACTCTATTTTTGCTAAATGATAGAAAACTAATTCTGCTTTGCTTCAAAGCTTTGCTGGATTTTGTGGGCTTTCACCTAAGAGGAGAGGATGTGTTTGGGCAGGCTTTGTTTAGTTTTTTTCCAGATTGAAAATTACTCTAGGAATCAAGTCCTACCATTTGTGAAGTAGTTTCACAGTGAAAATAGCAACTGAGCACTGATTAATAGTATTGAGTCAGGTTCTCCTTTTAGTCTGCAGTAGAAACAATACTTACCATTGTGTGCCTCTAAGATGATCCCAGACTGAAAGACCTTTTTCAAATACTGGTCTTGATCATGCTCTCTGAAGTAAGTAGATGGGCCATTTGTGTAATTAAACCTCAAGATATCTGATGAAGAAACCGAGAAAGATGTGTGAAGGAGCTGTCTCACAGCTAAAGCAGTGCCTGGTATCAGGGTGGGAAATAGGACAAAGAGGTGTTTGAGGTGATGGAGGCTTCTGCCTTCAAACAACGCCCCGCTTTCCCCAGTACATCCCAGGCGAGCTCTGAAGGACATCCAGTGGTTCCCAGATTTTAGTGGCTTCAACTTGAAGCTAAACCACATTTCACGCCTTCTTGTTAGCAACGCCCATTGTCAACAATGGGTCGTTTTTACAGTCTAGACAATGCCAGTGTCATGATGGAGAAACAAGAGCTTAGCTATGTGTGCGATGGTGTATGCCATTGAGAAAAAGCACTTGGATTTATTCCAGTAAATCTCTGATTCAAGGAATATTGCAGCCATGATTATTCCGCATTTTTTAAAAAAATAATAGTATGGGCTGCTCTGTTTTTGAAAACTTACACATTTTTTCCTCTATTAAATTGCTTCCTGGTGATGGAAATGTCTGGGATTTTTTTTTTCTACTGCATCTACTTTCCTTTAGCTTGCACACCCTTGAGGTAATTAGTGTAGGTTAAAATTTACATAACTGACTTTGGGGTTTTGCAAATAGGAAAGATGGAAATTTATTCAAGGTGGTGAATAATTCATTTTAAAGCAAGTTTCCTGTTTTTTTTTTAATCATGTAGAAGATGTATTACAGACTCAGAGAGGTTTTCCTGAATAGGACCCTAAGCATTGAATTTTTGATATATTTTATTTCTTAATGTAGGTAAAGAAATATTAACCATGACTCATTGCACTTTTCCTGTTCAATAAGATTTGAATAAACTTAACAAATTTATTAGGTAGATGATAGAGCTTTTTAAAAATTATCATGACACACTGTGACAAATATTTAACTAGAATCCAGAAGAAATAGTTTTAAATCATATTCCCATTGCCACTTCAGAGGCAGAGAGATGGGAAACAGTGCAGTTCATACAGAGAACCTTGATTCATATTTTCTTTTGAATATTCATTATTTAATTAAGATTAGGAAGATAAACAATGGTATTGGATAGCTATGGGAGTCTGGTAATATATATATATATTTTTTTTTTTTAAATTCTCTACTTCTGGCTCAGTGTAAGCCTGGACTGGTAATGTCTGTATGGTGCTGTAATATTATGCCTACTTAATATTTTACAGGAAGTGAGTTTTCTGTTTCATGTTATTTCTTAATTTAAGTGCCCGCCTCAGAAAAATCGTTATCCCAGGCATCATCAAGAGCTGGTTCCAGGAGACAAATTATGAACCGAAACCTCCTCCTGCTTTCTGAACTTCAGCTACTTCAGCCCAACTTTAAACCCCTTCCTATCTGCCACCAAACTCTGGAAACATCTGATGTCAGTAGTTTTTGTCATTAAACTCTCTCAGGGACTTTGATCTCCTTTCCTGGATACCCTCTGAAACACCCTAGCCATGGCAGACTGGCTCCTGTGCCTTGCTGGAGTGATGGCTCTTGCTGCTTGGTCCTTGCTGTTTCTGGGATGGGTCCCCTATGCCTGCAAGACCACGTCACTGTGGGGCAGCCAAAGAGGAACAACCTGCCTTTTCCCTTGACGCATTCCTTGGTGGCTGTAGTCCCCACCAGCCTGCAGGAAGTGGCAGGAGGCGGGTGTGATCACCCCTAACCAGAAAGCTGCCAGCTCTGATGGAGCACAGCCGGGACCGGAGCCAGCTCCCAACCCTTCCTGGGGAAGCAGCGTAGGGTGGTGATTCACTGGGCTGGGTAAAGAAAATCAGTGCCAGTGTTTGTGGAGGCGGGAGAGAAATGAATCCTGGTCCCTGCTGCAGGGACTCCTAGTGAAGTTCAGCCTAATACTGTCCAGGAGCAGGAGGGCTTGGTTCCCACTAACTGAGGAGCAGTGGTGGAGGGAGTGTTGCCAATGACACGGCTGCCACGCAGAGAGCTGGAAGGTCTCGCTTTGGTCTAGTCTGGTCATGTCACCTTTGTAATCGGTGTATGTGTGGTGCTTCAGCAGGGCTTGGAGGATTTATTGCATCCGTCTGAGGCTGTCTGCTGGGACTACCAACAAATCATACCGTATTTTAAGGCAACCATGTTGTCTCTGATTAATTTTATGGGGTTTAAACAAGTTACGTTAAAAGCTACTTGTGCAGGCTTTGGTGATTTGTTTTTGTTTTTTGTCTGTTTTTATACTCTGATAATTTTTATTTGGGAAATTAGCAGGATGCTTTGCAAATAATTTTTCCAATGTCTTAGTCTTCAACAGAGAGTCCTAAGCTTCAAAAATTAGAGATTTGGAAGAAAGGAGAGACTTCAACAGGCAAATATGGAGCCTCTGATGGGGATTTTTTCTCCATTGACTATTTCATTGTTTTCCTACCAAAATGTTTTTTGGCTTTGAGGCTTGATGAGAGTGGAAGGGGAAAATAATTTTACACTGTTTCGATGACAGTATACGGCATATGGTAGGAAACCTCCTTGTATATTGCTAGTGTTGCATGTACATGTGATTATTTCAGGGCCACCAGTAGGAAACATGAAATATACCCTTGAATATTCAGCCAGACCTCTGAACAGTGCAGGTCAGGGAGAAGAATCTTGTTTTCCTGAGCCTACAACCTTCAGCAGGGTTATTGCTTTGGGTTTTGCACAGAGAACACAGTCCAGAAAGATATGGATGCTGTCTTCTTGAAGGACTGACTTTTTCCAGCTTGCTATGGAAGAGTAAAATAACTTGAGGCGCTTCAGCTTCACTGCAGTAGAGCTACAGAACGGTGGGGGGAGAGGACTGCTCATGCAAGTTAGCCTCCTATGTGTTGCACCATCCAAAAATGCTGGGTCTCTCTTACTAAACATTTAAAAACAGTTGTAGTGATACAAGCAGATTTAAAGGGGGACAAGCGGTGGGGTATCGGGTATTCTATGACTGTTTTGCATGTTACGGTTTTTTGTGTGTGCACACACACAATGATACGTGCATATATGTATGTATGCACATACACGACTGTGTTAGGTGCAGTAAATTAAGGACTGCAGGGCACTACCATGCACAAATATACGTTGTAACAATTCAGCTTTTTAAAAACGATGAGAGCTCAGTTTCCCTTGGAAAACATGGAGTGAACGTGTGGAAAAATATATGGAAAAAAGTTATGGAGAAAATAATGGAATAAAGTAATGGTGGATGAAATTCCTAATTGCTTCTGAAAACTTTCAACCAGAAGACCTGAGGCAAACCTTTGGAAAATTGCATATTTATGGCTTTTATTTCCATGTTCTTTCTGTACATTCAGAAACAAAATGTAGGTTTCTTTTCTTTTTTTTATCCTTTTTTCTTTTTCTTTTTGGCATGTGGGACTCAAAGCACCACAAGGAAGTCTCTCACCACAGGAAACAAAAGTTGCAAGCCAGGATTCATGAACTCTCTCAAAGGTATGTCAGATAAAGGCTACTTTCTACTTCTGTCTACTGTTTTTTCCATCCAAAGGTCTTTCAGTGCTTTACAGATATTAATGAGTGGAACTTCTCCCAAACAAAGGACCTCAGGCCTAGAAAAATTTAGCCTGTGCTTTTGAAAGAGGCCTCTGTTTTGGATACCTCCATTTTCAGATACCCAGCTTGGGCAGTAATTTTTTAAGTGCTACACACAGTGCACTTCAAAAGGTGACCAAATGGCGCCTTTCACCCCTGCCTCTGAATTGCTGTTAGAGAGTGAAGGAAATATGAATTGGAGCAATGTTTTTGTGATCAAGCTATAGGTGACCTTCAGATTAAATACATGCATCAAATTATCTGTAAAGAGATAAATGGAGGAAGTAAATAATCCTCGTGGGTACAGCCAAGGAAGCTATGTTCTACTGTGACAGCTGATGAGCATGCTGGTGAGAACAAAAGAGGCCTAACTTCACTGAATAAATTATTTTCTTGAATCTAATACCCAGCAAAAGGAAGGAAAGGAGAAAAATGATGCTTCCCGAAAAGAGATCAAATGCGCTTATTTAAATGTTTGATGTTCAGTAATGAAAACTGTTTACCTTCATAATTGTGTATTAGCAGCTAATAAAGGCAATAGATACAGTAGTTTAAAAGTAATAAAATCAACAACAAAGTGTATTTAATTTTAAATTGAATTGCAAGCAAATGGGTGTCCTAATGAACCCCTGTGTCAGTGCAGCTCTAACCAAATTAAGTGAAATAATTTCCATCATGAGAAACTAAATAAGTACGAAGTTCCAAACAGATCATTCTTCTAAAGGAGAGAAGTTAACTTCTCAGATGTTTGAGCTCTACAAATTAGCTAGATACACTCAAGAAGCATCTTCTGTCACTTCCGTTTAGGACAGCTGGACCCAAGTTGACTTGACTGCAGCTCAAGGATAAAACCTCAAAGGTGGTTGACCCTGTGCTTCTTGTATTCAGTCCTTAGCACTCAAATTTTGTCCTTAATGCTCATTGGTCCTCACCTGGGCAAAATTCCTGTGTATGTCTTTGGGACTAGCATCTACACAGACTTTCCAACTGATTTAGCTATTGTCTGGGCATTTACATGGTGTGATTCTACTGTTAGAGGAATCTGGAAAACAGCTTAATTTTGCACCAGTGGTAATTTTGCTCCTGTAAATGTGTATATATGTTTCTCAAGGCAAGGTCTGAGTAGAAAATGGTTTGTAGCAATGTGTCAGGAACTTGGAGACAGACTGGGACTTTTAGCATGATTTGCAGAGTCTCTGTAAATAGTTTTCTTGATAAAGAGCCATGTTAAACGTACAAATGTGGAGGTTTCTCATATTATAATCTAGAATGCAAAGGAGGAAAAAGGAATGAGGACCCTGGAATTGAATTTTCCAGAAGCAAGTCAGAAAATGAAGGAATGCTTCAGAAGTGCAGTCCAGGGAAATTGTTTGTTTTGATTCTTCTATTTTTTTTTTAATGAACACCAAATTTTAGCATTATCTTTTTTTTTTTTTTTTTTTTTTTTTTTTTTTTTGTGGCTAAAAACTGAGTACGTGGCTTGTCAGCCTAAGAGAACCTGTCCTCTGATTGCCTGTTTTGTAGATACCCAAGGTAATCCTTAATTGCAACTGAACCTGGTGCAGTGATTTCTCCTTGGTCCGTATGACTCCTCTCAGTACACCACAGGCAGCTCCCCTGACCGCCAGGGTGGCACATGGCTAGCCCTAGGCCACGAACAACCTGCTCAGCCTCCGGCTCCTGAGAGCTGCGGTGTCTTTGTGCTCTGCTACCTGCCCCAGCTCCACCTTCAAGTGCAGCTGGAGCATTGCCAGCGCTGGTGCGACTGACTGACCCTCCCCAGCCTTTTAAAGTGGGCCATGGAAGGAAGAGATTAAGTGCTTTGAAGCCAGCAGAGCGTCTACAAGTGTTTTTACTTAGGGCCATTTCTATTTAAATAACTGGTGTCGAGTAAGGACAGAGGAATTGCTCACGGTTCCATGTCTGTTGAAAGACGGGACGGAATTGCCAAAGTATACAGCTTTATAGTGTTTATTGTAAGCATTTTAGTTTTGCATTTGCTCCTGCTGTGCTCTAAAACCAATTTTTTCTCCATAGAGTACCCCACCTTTTTTGTATCCTGTGCAATAAGCAGGGCAGCATCAAGTGTAGGGCTGTTCTTAACGCTGTTTGCTGGGATTCTACATTGCTACAGGGACCTCTCTTAAAAAAAAAAATCTTTGAGTTAATATAACTATCCCCAAAATTACTTTAACTACACATGAAGTTAACATGAATGCCAAGGAAGCTTTAATGGTCCACATACAGCTGAGAATTTGTGAATGTGCATGTACTTATATATTGCATATAAATTATATATACAGTTTTTTCTCTGTATAAAATAAGATCTTTTAGAAGATTTATAAACCATAGAAGATTTATATATGAATTTATAAGATTTTTTTTTTAAAAAAAGGTAGGATTTATATATATAATAACTTTTTTTTTCAGTGGTTTAAAGCAACCCAATCCTCAAGGAACCAATGGTTTCCAAAATCCTGTTCCAGTTTATTGAAGCTGTCAATTGGTCCTGAAAGTGTCAATAGAGGCAATGGCTTACTGCTTTAATAGTCTTAACCTAGATAAGATTCTTAACCTAGAACTCAAGCCGCAACACCAGACAGAGCTGATTATACATGGGTGGTGAAATTTTAGGTTCCTTACGTCAACATGTGGCACAGACTGACAAATATTGGCCGTGTTACTGGGGCTGTGACTGCATTTTTCATGTGCCGCTTTTTGAAGCCTAGTCGTTTCTCTGCTTAGCACACTGTTGGTTCTCCTGGATGCCCTGTAAGGCTTACAATATATTCAAGGAAAATATCAAACCACAACGTATTTCCAATGCCAAGTGCTTTCTGTATCTGCATTGTAGTTCATTTCTTTTCAGTTCTTCTTCCCTGTTTCCTTTCTAACTGCTGCAGAGTGGGAAGTCAGTTGTTGAAAGCAGAGGAGAATGAACGTGAAGAAGAAATGGTAGCCAGCTTTGGTAACCTTGCAGGTGTGGATACTGGATTAAATGGAGCAGCAGGACCCTGTGGGAAGGTGAGGTTCTCCATGAGTGCTCTTTTCCCTCATGCGAACTGCTAAATGACTAGACCAATTGCATTGCATTATTATTCCTTTTTTTTTTTTTTTTTCCTTTTCATAGTTTGAGAGGATAGAATTTAGCAGGTTTCAAAATATGCTTTCCAGCAGAAGTAACTATACGCTTAAAGAGAATGTCTAAAGCTATTAATGATGAATCATTTGGGCATGGCAAGAGTTCTTCAAAACAGTTTGTCAGCACTGGCCAAGCAAAGTCTTTCAGCAGGAGATGAGACAGCTCTGCCACCATGCAAATGAGACAGGCTTGAAATATGATGAATCTTCTATCTCCTTTTCCTACTCGACTGACACTCGCTTTGAGGGAGGTTGTAAATGCAAGAGAGATTGTGGTATAATTCCTCAGACTGGCGTTTCTGCCCCCCAGTCACTATTCGATTATCTTCCAAATTGCTGTGTTTCAGAGAGATAAAGATTTTTTATGGCTTGCTGACTTGAAACAACCAGAAGAGCCAGAAAAGAGATGGCTAACCGGCCATGCATAGTAATTCCATTGGTAAATGACAAAATCTTTGTTTGTATGACATTTCCAAAATTACTACAGAAGATGAATCTAAAATACAAAATGTCACATTTGGCATGCAAAACTATCACAATATATTTCAGTATAAAATTCATAGAGGCGTTTAATTTAGAATGTGTTTAATAACGAAGTCTGCCTGCATCAGTAATCCTGCCTTGAGGTTTAAAAAGATTGTCTTATTTATTCACATAATGTTAATTTTTTTATATATGATTCAGAAACCAAAAATATTAAGGTTAAATCTTCATTGTTAATTAAGATTTTCTAATTAAGCTGAAAATAATTGTCATTCTGATTAGTTGTTAAGTATGGTTTGTGTTGAGAAACAAAAGAAGTTTAACAAATTCAACTGTTTATTTAACTGCTTAATTTAATTCTGGAAGCTTTCTATCTATATGGAAATATGCTATCTCTTCCAAAATAAATCCAAGACAGGATTAAAGAGAGATTATTAGCTACTGTAGGCTTAAACTGTGAGACTACTAAACCTAGTAGTCAAGGTAGCCATTTGATTCTGAAGTGCGGCGTGGATTCTTTTATCACATTGCATTAAAAGAAGACGACCTAGCACCTAGTGTTTTCTCAAAATAATGGAAGAAATTGATTCCTTGGAGGAAAAAAAGATTAAAAAAATTTGCTGGTTTGAAGCACTAAATAATTAGTTATTGCAGAAGCAATTTTATCCATTGGCGTTGCTACTGGAGCCAAACTGGGACTCCCTGTTATGTGTTTGGCCCTGCAGATTGCATTTGGGCAGCCCTGAAGTATCCACTGGTGTAGTGGGTCGGACCCCATGCCCTTTCTCAGGCAAGACTTGTAAGGATTGCACTGCTGTGTCTGTTCCCCTCTGCCAACATCCTCTCTGTAAGCTGAGTGTACAAGGAAAGCACCAGAAAGGCATTTCTGATACGCAGCACAGCATTTATTCCGTAGTAGACATTCTGTAACTCAGACAACATCTTGTCAACAGCAAGCAGCAGATGTTTCCTTTTGTCTGGACTTGGAATAAAGGTGCCTGTAGGGAGTTGTTATTAAACTCTACACGTGTTGCACTTTGATTACTATTTTTAAGAGAATCTGATTATATGATAATCAGAAGGTGAAAGGATAGTCTGCATATTACACAGCACTAATAGCTTTGGCAAGGCTAATAATTAGTATAAAAACATAGCCTGCCCTGTCTTTCACTCTGTGCCTGCAGCCTGCTCATCACATCACGTATTGTGCCTGTCTTGTAAAGCATGCATAAAGTATTTTGGAAGGTGTTGTTTTCCAGTTAATTCTGCCTTATTATTTCAGACTAATGGCTTCTGGTGTCATACTTCAACAGCTCCACCTTCCCCCCAAGGATGCCGAACATTTTATTACTAGTATTTGTATTATATTTTTTATCTGTCATCTCTATGACTTTTGACCTCCTTAATTGCAGATCCTCGACTAGCAATGGGTAATTGCAGGTTGAACGAGAAGCATGTTGTCTGCTTTTCAGTAGTTATTTTCTTGAAGAAATTTGTTCTTGCTAATTGTATGGTTAAAGTTAGCTCAACCCAGGTCAGTAACTCACAGCCTTCTCCCCAGGTTGACTGCTCCAAGACACCGCAGCCGATAGAAATCCACGTCAAATGCCTGAGGGGAGTCAAAGATAAGGTGCCTAAAGGCCACTACACCCTCAAAGTTTCTGTTCTCAGCCGCTTAGGTGGTGGCTTGCTGGAGTGGCCCAAACTGAAGGAGCAGCCTCAGGCCAGGGCAACACTGCCTGTTAGTCACGACGGAAACTTCTACAACACCGAAATCTTCTTTGGACAAAGTATCCAGATTGTAAGCAACACTTCTTAAATATGCTGTCTCTGCTTTGAAAGTTAAAACACATCCGGTCTTTCTCCTTCAGGCTTATATATTTAATGCATTCCATCATGTTCATAATTTATTTAATAATTTAAGGTGTAATTTAGGAGGGTGCAATTTTTTTCCCCCTAGGTTAACCCTCATCACTCACTCTAAAAGTACCAAATACACACTACATCACATAGTGTTGTCAGCTAATTTTAAATTTTACTTTTATTCTTATCTATGCAGTTTGTCAGCTATGTAATTTGATTTCTGTAAAGTAGCTTTAGAATAATAAATGAACGAGTGGGTGTATATAAACACATAAATGCCCAAATCCTTCTGTGAGTTTTTAGCTCCATTGACCCCCATTTGCCAAAAAAGCAGCATTTGGATTATTTTGGAAGGAGCCCAAACACTTGAGGCTCTATTCTGTCTTCTGCGACTGAGGCATACATATTTTCCTGCCTAAGCATGCTGTGCGTGGCAGGATTGTTGTGTGTCAGTTGCTCACTGTTGTAGCTAATGCCTAGTGCTGGTTGAAACATTGGTCTCCGATAAACTCTCTGGCACAGGAAAGCTTCTTTATGGTTCGAAAAACAACACTCGCCGCTCTCAGTGTAGTTTTTTTGCGTGTTATGAGGCATTGATAGAACGAGAAGGGAAGTTTTTTCCCATTTACAATTATTTATTTAGCAGTATGACCTGAACAGTAGATATCCTCCTCCATCCCTTCTGCTGTGCAAAGTATTGTGTAGATACAGAACAAGAGACAGTCCCTACCCCAAAAGAGCTTTCAGATAAAGCAACTTTTATGTATGGCGCTGATGATTTTAGTTACTTGTGGACAGGTAATTTCAGATATTGGGTTTGTGATATATAAAGCACTGCTATGTCACGTATTCTGCTTTTTAATTGTTTATCATCTGTAATGGATAATGAACAGTGTGTCTGTAAATACAGCTGTTGATACGAAAAGAATCATGCATTTAGAGAGGGAAATTGTGAATGTGCCTGTCACACAGTGTTATAACAAATACATGTATCTGTCAGAGAAATCACTGAGCTGAGATTCCTCCCTAGGCAGGATGCACGCATCCTGCTTACTGCCTCGAAGACAAAATGCTGCTTTCTCAGGCTTCATTCAGAGGAGAAGACTATGAGCAGCACGACTGAACGACTCAACCATATCCTGCCTCAATGTGTTTCTCCTGGATCTTGCCTGCTGCTTTAGCTCCTCCCTGGGGAATATCCCCTGTTCAAAACCGCATGACTCTGTTCTCAGTACTAAGCAAGAGCTAGTTCAGATTGACCCGTCTTTAGTCTGGCTGCTCCTCAACGCAAAGGGACTCCAGACACAGATTTGTGAGGAATATGTGCAAAGTCCACTACTTGTCTTTCTGTTAGTTTCTACGGGCTTGTGCAGACACCTCAGTAACTGCTTAGAGGTGGCTTTTATGCTTCATCCAAAGGTCTGAGAGACATGCTTGATAAATTTACTATTTTTTCAGAGTTTGCTTTAAAATCCTCTTTGAGTCTCACAGAGGACATTTAGTTAGTGTCTTCTCCAAACATAAATTTTTAGTCTAGTGAACCAGGGTGCAGGTCTCAGGCAAGTCCTCCTAAAATGCAGGACCAGGAGGAGAAGTTGGACTAAATGACCTTCTGATGATTCCCTGTCCTCGTTACTGTATAACAGACAGTAAAAGCTTAATGTCATAATTTTAGAGAACCTCTTCCACCATCTCATTTTGAAGATGTAGGTGTTATAATTCTACGTTTCTCTTTGTCCACCTTGGTATTGGCCCATAACCTTAAAGAATTTTTTTAAAAGAAACCCTTAGGATCTGTGCTGAGATGAGGCAAATGTTAGGCTTCAGATGGTTAGCAACTACTGCAAAACTTAGCATAAGTAGTGAGGTCTTAGTGGTGGGCTCCAGATGAGCATCTGGGTTTGAACCGAATCTTATATACAGCACTGCTGCCTTGGGATATATTACAGCCGGGAAAATACAAGTGCTCACAAACGAAGAATAAGCTTTTGTTTTCATTGGCCAGAATAATGATAGGAGTTCAGTGTGAGCATGGTAAAAATGAAGACATGCATGCTTGGTATTGAAGGAAAGCTTAGTTTTAACTAATATATTAGAGAAATTGTTCCAGAACACTACATCCTTCCAAAAATAATAACCCTGTCATGTCGGCAAAGTTGGTGTCAGCATGGGTTACCTGCTGCATACAGAAAGTGGTGGTCATGTAAGTTAGATCTGCCTCAGGGCTAGTCTGACTTGCGCTCCCGACCTTTCAAAAATGTTTTTTGTTCATTAATCAATGTTCTTTGCTCCGGCTTGCCAGCTTCCCTTCTTTCCCCTCCTTCACTGTCCTCCTTTCTAGTTTGTCAACCTACCTCCCCCAGTAGCCTCTGACTACATATTAGACAGTGGTTCCTAATAGTTCCAGTTGAATTTTATTTGGTTTTTAGTAAGACCAGACAGTCACACTTTTTTTTTTTTTTCCCCTTTAATTATGCTGGACAAAGCACGTGTGAATGCTTTGCATTGGGATAAAATGCAATTGCTGTTTCAAATGACTCTTTACAGTTTTAGCAATAGCAACCAATATTTAGCAATAGCAATCAACAGCATGATCTGAAGGGGACTTGTTTTAGACCCAACATTTCAAGGACATTTTCGTATATTTAGTTTATGCAAGGGAACTTTAGATTTGGATGGGTTAATGCTGTCTGGTTTAGGTGAAGCAAGAGCTATTTTGAAACTTCACCTACTTTATAACACAAACTGAACACGAACTCAAGCTGAGATTCAAAAAATGCAGTAGGTTAACTCTGGTGGTAAAGAAGCTTTGTTCTTAAACTTTCAATATACTATTGCATTGCCTGATTTTTTCTCAGGCCTGGAATAAAAGTTGAGTAAGGAGAGGACAGGAAAGGAGATGAGAGGTTTACTGTGCATCTATCAGGGCAGTTACTGCAATTAGATTGTCCTTGGCAGCCCGTGCACAGATGTAACTGTGTCATCTTTACAGTAGACCAAGGATTTTACTAATATAATTTCCTTATTGCTGTCTCATGGTGGCTTAACATTCTATAAGTAGTCAGTAAACATTTTTCATTCACAGTGTACTTAAAGCAGTGTCTTATTACTCCATAGGATCCATGTACCAATGTTAGCACATCCAGAAGATATTTTTAGCTTAGTGATGACTTGGAGAGCAAAAATGAGTTGCGATGTGTGAAAGCTTAATTTTGCTCAGAAAAAAAAGTGTGTTTTGGTTTTTTTTTTTTTAGTCAACTTGTCATATATTAGTTTAGTAAATGTTAAAATAGTTATATGGAACAATTGCAATAATAAGAACAAATCCTCCCTTTTCAGAGTCAAAGTAGTTAGTGGCTTCAATGGAATAAAAATTGGAGTGTGGCTAAAATGCTTCTCTTAAGAAAAATGGTTTTAGCTATCATTTCAATTACTAGGGCCAAAATATATCACAGAATCATAGGGTCGGAAGGGACCTCTGGAGATCATCTAGTCCAACCCCCCTGCCAGAGCAGGGCCACCTTAGAGCAGGTTGCACAGGAACGCGTCCAGGCGGGTTTGGAATGTCTCCAGAGACGGAGACTCCACCACCTCCCTGGGCAGCCTGTGCCAGTGCTCTGCCACCCTCAAGGTAAAGAAGTTCCTCCTCATGTTTAGGTGGAACTTCCTATACTCAAGTTTGTGCCCGTTACCTCTTGTCCTGTCACTGGGCACTACCAAAAAGACCCTGGCCCCATCCTCCTGACACCCACCCTTCAAGTATTTATAAGTCTTGATAAGGTCCCCCCTCAGACGCCTCTTTTCCAGACTAAAGAGACCCAAATCCCTCAGTCTGTCTTCATAGGAGAGGTGTTCCAGTCCCCTGATCATCTTTGTAGCCCTTTGCTGCACCCTCTCCAGCAACTCCTTGTCCTTCTTGAGCCGGGGAGCCCAGAACTGGACACAGTACTCCAGGTGGGGCCTCACCAAGGCAGAGTAGAGGGGGAGGATGACCTCCCTCCACCTGCTCGACCTTATTGTTTGTACATATTGTTGTACATCACAAGATTCACCTACTAGGAGAAGGGAACTTTAAGGAAGATGTTCCTATGTTCAAGTATTTGTGATAAATCTTAACCATTTCTGGAATGCATTTCCAGAAAAAATACTGCCTGTTAGGAAGAGTGTTTTTGTTCAGTAAGGGAAGTTCAGAGTGGAAATTTTCAGCTACCACGAAGAGCAGGGTAAGCCAACGAGATGGACTGCAAGTGACATTTTAAAAAACACTCCTTAAGCCTTCCAGTCACCTGGGATGTCAGTCCAGCACTGCTGAGGAGAAACAGGGACAATTGTGTCAGTGTCGGGCTCCCCAGGTTGCTTTTTAAGCCCAGTCCTGCTGCACCCGTTTAGCATCAGCCCTTATTCTGTGCCAGACCTCCCAAATTCGGCACTTCAGCAAGAAAAAAAGTGAGCTCCAGAAGGATGTCAGCACTGGCGCTACACATTTTCCCCAATGTACCTGGAACTCAGGATAGCAGTAAATCAGTTCATATGCATATAAAGCCGCAGTTGCTGACAGAACTGCTCACAGATCTGTAGATTTTTAAGGAGTATATCAACCAGTTAATATTTATGTATCAGTGTGGCAAGGTACTAGCAATATTATAACAGTAGCTGGGTACCATATTGTTTTACTTGAGGGAAATTCAATATGAATAAAACAGCAACTTTTCAAACATGACATTTAATCCACGCATGTAAATCATACCAGGAGATCTATTATTCATTATTAAAAGGGCACCATATTTTTATTACACTGAAAATGAAACACAAATGCTGTGAAAAATTTAGTGCCTTTTCCTGAAGTTTCAGGACACTTATCATGCAGTCATCTAGCAGGGGCTGACACTCATTTTAAAATATAGCTACAAAATTAATAAATTTGAACTCTTTTGCTTGGAAAAAGAGGATGTTCTATTTCACTGAATGTGGTGGATTTATTTTTTATTTAAGGCTTCCTAAATGCTTAAGATGGCAAACTAGTTTGGTAATGTTCACATTAAGAGTTAGATATATAACGAATAAAGTTCATATCTTTGTTGTTATTAGTCATTTCCAGCATTTTCTTCCCTGAAGTGCATTTTGAAAACTACATATATCAGAAACTGATTAACATGACCTAAGGTATTAATTCTTAAAATATGATGAAACAAACAGTTTTGAGGACCTTATTTTCTGTATGTCAGCAGCTAAGGACTGTGATACTTTTAGTAATTACAAAAACAGTGTATCATTAGGAAAAGTTGAGCACAAACTTACCCCCCACCCCCAACCCCGTTATTTTATTCTTGAGCCAAACGCTGGCACAGTTGAAGAACATTTAGCTCTAGGACACTTTATAGGACATAACAAACAAGAGTTTGATACACTGTGAAAAAAGATAGGAAGTAATAATGCTTGGCAGTGCCAGAGGACTTTCAAAATGAGAGCCACTTAAATTTTCCCTGGATGCAATTATTAGTCGTTGGGAAGATAAGGTGCTACGTGAACCTTTTGGTAAATGCAGGAACTAAGCTTAGACAGATGCTTGTATTTATTTCAAGACTGCAGGTTTGACTTTTTTTTGCACAATGGGAACACATGCTTATTACTGCTTCTATTTTGTTTATCTGAGTCTGTTTGGGGTTTTGGTCTTCTATTGCTATTTGCTAAATGTCTTTTTGCAACAGCTCCTCAAAAGGCATGTTTTCAGACGGACCCTATTCCAGCTGTGTTCCATCCCTGTGCCATCCTAGGGACTGGTCCCCACGGCATACTGCCGGCAGCCCTGGGACTGGGTGCTGCTCACAGCACGGGGACAAGGGACCCATGCTGCTCAGGCTGGCTGCCGGCCCTTCAGTAGTCCTCTTCTCCCCAAATAGCCCTAAGTCCTTTCTCCTTGCTCTGAGTACAGCAGAAAGGGTCGCGAGGACCTCCTTTGCCGCTGTGCAGTGCACGCATCCTGTTCCATCCATGAGCTGCCCTTGGTTGCTTTCTCTGGAGACCTTCACTGCCCAAAGATGGACTTTCTCAGTGTGGAAAACTGTTTCCAGCACTGTGTGAAGTCTTGAAAGGTTTCAGTAAGTCTGATGTGCTGACATTACAAAGCCATTGTATACTAGACTCTATTGCATCTACCGTATTTAGCATTATGCTATTGATTTACGTATGCAAAAGATTACTACTTATCCCAGGTTTTGTTTTCGGTAATTAGTTGGAGTTGCTTTTCACCCTTTTGGTTATTGTTCTGCAGCAGAGGAGTACTAGGAAACACCCGCTGACTATACCATAAGTGCTCCTTCAGCTTAGACCCACCATACTGCCCAAAGACCTCAGGAACGTGGCCTACGTTATAATACAACATATCTACCTAGGATAAGGCATGTAGTGTTCATTAGAAAATCTCTCAAGCATATGATAAAAATCAGGAGTGTCTAGGGACAGGCCTTTGTTTTGGACCACTCCAAGGTCTATTCCCTACCTAATGGGAAATTATAGCTGTAGGAGAGCTTGATTTGAGCCATAGGATACAACAGTCGTACAAAAGTCATATATTATCTGCAGCAGATCAGCAGGAAGACAGGATGCAGCAGCACCTGCTTGTCTCCTTAGCTCCGAGTGAAGTCTGGACAAAAGAGGACACCAAGAACAAAATAAATGCCTGCCTCAACATTAAGTGCTGTGAGTGGAAAAATGGAGCAATTCCATGACTCACCAGAGCTGACAGCCTGGGACTGTGAAAAGTGGCTTAAGCTGTGTTTTGGTCCATATCTGCAAGTTGTGGGAGCCAGCAAAACACCCTCAGAAGACACTTATTTTTCTTAAAACATCTGTTTTTAAAGCTTTTCATGATATATATTGTTATCTGTGAACTCAGGATGAGCAGGTTAGTTGCAAAGCTGTGCTCTGGAAATGGGAAGAGTACTTTAAGCCACAGAAGAAAAAAAGTGATCTTGTTTTAAAAATAAAGTTTTTAGGCAGAGAACACAAGGAAAAGGAGATTTGTTATCAGGAGTCGGTCTTCCTGTTTCTTTGTTAGCTGAGCCTCTGGAAAGAGAGCAGAGCTCGACGAGGTCTGGACCACTCAGAAAATACCGCAGGAGCATCAACTCCGCATTGGCACAGCTTCCTTGGTGAAGGGAGCCTCGTTGCATCCCACGCTGGACTGAAGCTGAAGGAGGGAGGGGATGCTGTGCCTACAGGAGGCATGATGGGGAATCCAGAACAGCATCCAGAACAGACCTGAGATGGAGCAGCTGGTGGAGTACAAGGGAGAGGAAAGCTGGCTGCTCCCACACGGGAGCCCAGGG
Source organism: Rhinoptilus africanus (assembly GCA_013400135.1). Lineage (NCBI taxonomy): Eukaryota > Metazoa > Chordata > Aves > Charadriiformes > Glareolidae > Rhinoptilus > Rhinoptilus africanus. The sequence continues at coordinate 548,119 of VXBO01007654.1, read as the reverse complement.
CAGGCAGAGCAGCACTTCATGTGACTCAGCCCTGTGTGCCCAACCAGCCACGTCTTCCAGAGACTCCTTGGCTCCGAGTGGTTTCTGAGCAAAGTATGTGTCTCCTCGACACAAAAGAAATAAACTCTGCTGTTTCATGTTGGTAGCCTATGTTATCCTGGGAAACTCATGCTCTGACCGTGCTGGAATCAGTCTCAGGAATAAATGAGTGAGATGGGAGTGTCAGAAGAAGGAACTGGTGTTCCTGCCTTCCTGTTACAAAGACGATTTCTCCCCTTGCAAGATGAGGTCAGAATTCACCCAGGCCAGCGGTATATCACTAGAAATGCTCGGGGAGGCTAGCACTGGCTGTACCATACATTACTACTCCCTGCTGGTCAAAGAACAGAAAAGAATTAGCAGCAGATGTGCCAGGACAATTAGCAACAGATGCAGAGGCTAAAGCTCACAGAATGCAAACATTATTCCCCTGTATTTGGGAAGATAAAAGGCCAGATTCTGGTCCTCTGGTGTAAGGTAGACGTGCTGCATGAGATGCTTCCGGAGTTAACTGTGCCCTGAATTATCTCTCCTAGAGGTAACGGAGGCAGCAGGGAATCCTTGCTGCCCTGGTTGCACAGGAGAGGGCAGGAGGTGTTTCTATCGGGGCAATGGATGTGGCTCTGGGAAGGCACCAGGGTGCTTTGGCACAGTGTATCAGGTGCCTTTGCCGCGGTACTGAGAGTGGCAAATAAATCGCCCAATTACAGATACCGCTGCCCTGCGCCCCGTGTGGCTCATCCGCGATCCCAAGCTCACGTGCTGCTTTGCAAGCGCTTCTGGTCCATACTCCCCCTCAATCAGGCAAGTTGGGATTCTGGGTCACAGGAAAGATGGTGGTACTGCGTAAAGGTTTGAGGAGATAAGCAAGCTGCAGGGAGAGGAGTCAGGGCGTTGTTTGGCCTACGTCAGGCTTGAAATATCTGTTCTCCTTTTCAGAAAATAGGAAAAAAAAGTATATATGGGGAAATGAATGATAGTGCACTGCACAGTCCTCCTCTGATTTGTGTGTTATTTTGTATTCAGATACCTGTTCCAGTTTCCAACTACTCCAGGACATTCTGATGATAGATAGGACTTTTGGAAAACTCTAATAACATGATATTTTATTTTTACCTTGGTCCATGTTTCTGTTCCCTCCCCTCTGGCCTTTTATAAATTTCAAAGTTACATAAACACTTCCCAAGAATGCCCTTCCCTCTGTCTGTATGCTGGCCTTGCACATTAACAGGGAGGGCTTGAAATCTGGCCGTGAAAGCTCCACCTTATTTTGACAATAACAGCCTCATCTCCAGCACTATCCATTTTACATAGCGAAGTAATTCTTTATTTGTTAATGAAATAGTTTGATGGGAACTGCTTCCTATTTAAATGTTTTTCTACTCATGTTTTACACCAGTAAGGTTCATTTGCTGCAGTTTTCATAAACAGAAATGATGAGCTGTTAATTTATATGGTGTTTTGCAAGATTCTTCTATATAATAAGAAAACATTGAATTGCCTTTGCATCTTTTAATTCACTTTAATCCATTTGAGTTGTATGCGTTTAGTGGTCAAATTTTTGTGTTATGTGAATTAAGTAATCTTTGTCCTTTTTCTCCTAAATTGGAAGCATTTGAAGGTGCAGAGAGAGAAGAAAAGGCTTCTTTCTTTCCCGACAAGGTTAAAGCCCAAGAGTAAGTCAGACAAAAAACCCCAGGTCCTCGCACTGGATCTGTTTATTGAAATATTCAAATAGAATTCATTCTCTCTCTAGAGTAAACGATTCCGTTGCTGAAATTATGGTGGCATATGGGGAAGTAAGATATATTACAATAAAACTGATATAAAACAGTTGAATTCAGAAATAGTGGCAAGAGATAATTTTAGTTCACTATGATTTAATTCAATTAAATGCAACACTGTTAACTGCAGACTAAGAAGAATTACTTGTGCCTGTGCAGGCACGCACAAGCATTATTTATTCTCTGCTGCATCTCTCTTTGCAAAAGAAATTACACCAGTAAAAAGTGGGCACTGGATGCTTTCATAGCACTGTAAATGGCTATATACCTCACTGACCTCAGTGGAAATTTTAGCCGAGCACGTAGAAACTAGGCACTAAGGTGTTAGACAGAAGACCCATTAAAACTCAGAAAACTGTATTTATGTAGTATGCTCTTTTTGAGCATCAACAGTGTTGGTCAGGCTTGTGGACTAACTTACTAAACGGTGCATCAAAAGAGGTTGCCACCAGCAGGGAATATGTAGCTGCTTTTTTTATTATTATTTTATTTCAGAAACTAAACAGTTGATCAAAACAATCTGGTCAGTTTGAGCTGCCTGTGCCTTGCCCATCGAGGGCGCTGCTCCAAACCAAGCAGCAGTCTCTGTGGATGCATCTTCTCCCACAGTTCCAGAAAGGACCCCTTCCTGTCTACACCCAGGGCCCTGGGTCTCTGATGAGAGCGAGCAATTATTGATTCTCCTCCTTCTCTAACAACCTGAGCTGTTCCCTGCCCTGTACCTGCCCATGATGGCCCCAAGCCCAGAGAGGCATGCAGACGCTTGGGGACTGTGGATTTCAATCGGAGCTACATGCCTAAATGCCTTTGTGTATCTATGCCTATGGATGGTGCTGGTCATGTCCCAAATTCCTCCTCTCTGTCTCACTGCCTAAGAGAAGGCTAATGAAAGGCAGGTGGCACAACACTAAGCTCCCTCCCAGGGCTGTCTGACCCTGCGGCTGTGGGACAACAGGCTGTGACGGAGATGTGCATTCACTGTGGTGATGAGAATAGATTTGGCATGGGGCTGTTGAGGGGACCTGCCTCTTTTTTGAAACTCTCCTGCTTCAGCCTGGCTATCCCTTCCTAAACAGCAGTTCCCCTGTATAAATCATGCTCCCGTGGCCATCAGGATGGAAATGAAAGCCCACAGGCCCCTGCGTGAATGCTGGGCACACCGTCATAGAGTAACAGGCAAAGAATTGGCCAGGATTTTTCTATGGATTCAACAGAAAGAAAGTTCTTACTTGGTAGGTATGTTTTATTTGACCATGTATGTGGAAAAGTGTGATGCTGTCCTTCCTGGGTCAGACATCTAGTGTTCATGCTTGAGGACTCCCAGAATAAATCTTACAGCCTCAGGCTTTATAGCACACACTTGTGTGACAAAATCCTTATTTTTCTTATTTGTGTTTTGTCATTATGTTTGTGGATCACGGCATGGCTTAAACATCCAGCTCCTGCAACTGTAAGGAAAAGGGATGCTTCCAGTCCTAAAGAATGAGTTTGCAATCCAGGTCCAGGACAGGAGCTCGCAGCAAATGAAGAATAACTGTGAGAAAGAAACAAAGAAATTAATTTTTAATAGTCCAAATTACCCTTACACCAACTGCTTGACCACTGTCTGTAGGCAGGCTGGCAGAAGAGTGTGCTGTGAATCTTTTCTCAAGGGAAGAGTAAGTCTGGGAAACAAGGGAGAAACCAAAAGGGATGTTGTGATACGGCAGTGATTTCAGCTGCTTATGCTTTGGGATTGTTCAATAATGCAGGTAATTGTCTTTGATCATAGCCTTGTAACCACCATCTTTAATTTGTAGCACAGAGGTTACTATCTAGCACCCAGCTAGCCAAATGAAATGTATGGCTTGATTAAGGATCTCTTTTGTCAGTAATTTGTGCCTAATGTTTTTAGCTTTCCCACGGGCTGTTATAGAAAATGGTAAATCTGGTTTAAATGAAACCTGATACTGTTAATGGTTTAATAGCAGCTGCCACAGGGTTATGGCATTTTTCAACAGATGCTTCTGTTTCATTTTAAGCCTACACTAAGTCTTAGAATATATTTACATAATTAATATAAAGTACACCTACATAATAATGACAATATTTATAGTTTTAAAAGATTTCCTCAAATGACTTCCTCTCTCTTGCCGTTATCTAATCACAATATATAACTTGAAACAGAAAGGCATATTATTGAAATAATAATTTACGTTCACCTCTTCAAAAAAATTATAGAACGCAGCACAACTATGAGCATGTATCATCTCCTAACATGGCAGTTACTGGTATGGGCAAATCCCTTAGCTGCTTCAGAAAAAGAGAGAGAAAAAGCTTAGCTGTACCTGAGTTGTGCTTATTATCTTGCCTGCTGTTCAATCAGGAGTATAAAAAAGTACAAATATCAGTCAAGAAAGAGCTGTATTGGGGTGTGTACTTAATGTGCAGAAATACTTGAAGCAGTAAAGATTGGTGACTGCTTATCAGATGTAGAATGTCATCTGGTTGAGGAAATCCCTGCTAATTTAAGAAGACTTTGGCATTTTAGGTTTTTAATAGTGGGTGATCAGTTAGACGGATGTCTCTTATTTGGAAGTCTTTTTCTGAGTTTCAAAAGGTGCTGAGGGTACAACCTACAGGACACTCAGAGTCAGAGGATACACTTCAATATTGGGGCCTTCTATGAGTACGTGCTAATTCACAGGGATGAGAGGACAGAAGGCTTCTCTTTCTCTACCTTGGCTGGAAGGCAAGGTAAGGTTGAGCAGGAGTCTCTGCAAGGGAAACGTACCAAGATATTTGCCGCTATGAACTTTGAGGACTGACATGGGAACAACAGAAGGTGGAAAACATTCAAATAACAGAACAATGTCTCTATTGGAGAAGCATCCAGGATACTTTATTTTAGAGATTAGGCTGTCCCAGTTCTCCATAATCCAGGAGAATGTGTAGGAGCAGTGATGAAGCAGATGTTTTGCTGTGTGAGAGGCATAGCTGATGTACTTGCTCCCTTTGTCCCCGGGTGTCTACCTTACAGAGCTGTTAGCCAGGGTATGATGGCAGTTAACTTCTATGTTCTAGCTTTTCTGTGGGTTTTGTTTTATCTGGCCTTTTCAATGTATTAGAGCTGTTCAACAGGACCCCCATGCTAACTAAAGAAAACAGTTAGAATTGTGGCATAGGACCATATTTCTTTGTCTTTGCCCTGCTCCCTTCTCTACCCTCTTTTCCATGACTTTGCATTGTTTCCCACAGCAAACCTTACAGAGGGATTTACATAAATTCATTACTTCAGGGTGTTTCTTCATCCCTGATTTTCAAGTCTTCACCATGGGAACACAGTTGCTCCAGGGCCCTAAGGCACTGGTAACCCTTCCACAGACCAAGCTACTCAGAATAATATCTCTATCTATCTTATGAAAAGTGTAAACAGTATTTGCCAGCCTTTGGTATGCTGACAGTTTACTGCCTCAAAATCCTTTTTGACCATACCCTGAGGTTCATAGAGTTTGCAAGAAGAATTTTCCTGCTTGAATTTGAAGGAGGAAGACTCTTCTATACCAATATCATTCCCAGAACTGTGTGTAGAAGAGTTTAAGGATGAGGAGCAAGCCTGCAAGTGGTCTCTGGGTATTTGGATGAACTCTCCAAAGTTGCTGCAAGAAGAACGCAGTGGTGAATCTCAGTAAGCCCTCACAGGGACACCTCGGATTCTCAAGTTGGTTTGTTACTCTGCCTTGAAATTTTCTTGTGGCAATGTTATTCCACCACTGGTAAATAAAGTCAGAAAATGAAACACCTTCAGAAAGTCAAAGGAAAGAAAGAAATTGCAAAATTAGCATGGAAAAAAAGCACAGCATTTTTTGTCAGAGTGGAAAATTGTTCAAATGCATGATTTGGTGGAAAGAGCAGAGTTGTTAATTGCTTTAGTGTGCAAAATTGGTTCAAAGGTATGAAGTTTGTAGAGCTTTATATGATAAAAGAAAGCTGTCTCCCTTGTGATGTTTTTATAACTAGTAAATCTTCTCTTTTCCTCCTTTGCTAGGTTCTACCACCTAGAAAAGCTGTGAAGCCAGGCATGGTCCTCCTCTTTGAACTCTTCCTTCTGCGGGGGACCCATACTTGGATTGATCGAGAAGTGGGATGGGGAGCTTTTCCCTTGTGTGACAACAATTTTAATGCTTTGGAGGGAAAATTTAAATGTCCCTTCCTTAGAGGCCATTATGACTCCAAAGTTGACCGATTCAAAAAAATTGAAAATTTTATTTCACAAGACTTGGATCACTGGTTATGCAATCTCTACTTTCAGGTTTGTATTTTAAAAAAATTAGGCCTGCTTCACTTTCCTTCTGTCTGCCTTAAAATCAATACCATCTTTCAAAAAATCAGTTTACCAGCCTACCCAGTAGGCATATAAAGAAAAGGAAAATCACATGCATCTTCAACTTTTAGCTGAAATTAGTGGTTTTTTTTACAGCCAGATTTTAGTGATATTTCAAACATCAAAATATTGTTTGGGGCGCTGAGCAATTGGATCAAAAAATTAGATCAACCGTTGAAATTCTGGGTTTGAGCTTGCCACCACTACATGTTCATTTCCTCCACAGTTTTAGTGAATTTCAGAAGTGCTTTCACATGGCTACAAAATAAAATAATGTTGTTTATGATATTGTTGATTTGTATGTCTGGGATTCTGCAGCTAGTGTGCAAGGCTCTGTTGTGATAGAAACCTTACAGTGAATAGTTTTTGGACATAATTCAGATGTGACAGTTTTTTGTATGTCTTTGGTGAAAATGGGCTTGAATTAAGAACTCCCCTTCAGTGGAAGCTTTTTTTCTGGATTTACAAATTAAGGGTGTTATCGTAACTGAGATACATTCCCTCATTCAGAATCTTAACAAGATCTCAAACTTATACCCCTTTTATAGTCTTTTATGTTTGGCTCAGGAAAAAGCACTTAACAGAAAAGATGAATACTGAAAGCATCTTAATTTTAACATTTGAATTTACTTAATAGAAAGTGTAGTTATTAATTTTCTTGTAGTGATGAATTTCAGGCAATTTTCTTTTTTGGGTTTATGAGAGAAAATGGAGTACAGAGAAACAAGAACTTCCTAAAATCCTCGTAGCAGCAACTTGTACTTTTAGGGTTCACAAATAGTGTACAAACGGGTATGTTCTGGCTTTGTGAAATACTGAACTGCTTATGTTCATGGTTTGTTTTTTTTTTTTCTTGAATAGATAATTAAACTACCACAAGATTCAGATAAGCAAAATAAGTGTGATATGGACCTTCATCTCCCACCTGAACGTCTTATGTATTCAAGCATTTCTGAAAAGAATGGTGTCTCAGAGAATGTTGAACAGTCAGGACTACAAGGTGATGTATTCAAACTTTCATGTTTATATTCAGGCTTCATTGGAGCAATCCATAGTTTCATTTCAGTGTTGGCTAGTCATTATTCTTCTTGTTAGCCTAGATTTTCCTCATCCAGACATTGGTCCAACATGCGTTACAGCAGGAATACTGTGATTCTTTTTATTAATATTGCTTAACTTTATTTTCAGTTGTGAGCAATTTAAACCAGTCTCATTGCTGAGGGTGAAACTTTCTGTGCTGGCCTCTGCTTGAGGCTGAATACTGCTTGGAAAATCACAGCAATAATAGTTCAGCTGTTTATGACACCAAGCATACAGGAAGAAATAAAAAGGAAAAGATACTTTTTGTGTCTAATTATTTCTGAAAGAACTCCAGCACCTCCCTGGGCTAGAACAGGGACTTCAAATTTGGTTGGGAGATAGTTTAGGTATTAGTGCTAAATTATGCTTATGCTATTCCTGTGAAATCTACTAAGATTCAATCAAGTGGTAACCTGTAGGAAAGACAAATTATCATTTGCTTATGAGCGGCAAACCTCCCAGAATCTTTCTCAAAGAATTGCTGAATGTTACTCTTAGATTGAACATTTTGGAATTAGATGACCTTTAAGGACCCTTTCAACCCAAACCATTCTATGATTCTATGGTCTTCCCTGGTCTCTGAGTCTCCTGATGTAGCTACATTGAAGACAGACTTGCCAGTGTTGCAATGGACTCAGAGATTTCTAACTTCTGTTAGAAATCCACGAATGAGAAAAATGTCAGGACACTGCCATTGGTTATTCTTTTTCAGCATGTGGGATCTGACTGTCATGGACAAAAAGAATTCTTTTTTTTGGTATACAGACATTCCTATATTCCTTCTTGTTTAATGAACTGAAGGATGCAGACATCGCACAGGTCATAGTGTCTGTGTTAATATTACGTGCAGATCTGAAACAGAGGTTCTTGAGGACAGAGTTTCCTTGAGCACTGAGAACACCAGCAATGATGCATAGTAGAAGACACAGGAGGAGAAAGAGGAGGATACTGGAAGGGAAGAAAGAGAGCAGATAAGCATTAATCATTTAGTGTGGTGAATGGGCAGCTCAAATTGGAAGTATAACATGAAAAGTATGGAGTAGAAGTATTTTTCAGAGAGTAAGTGATGGTTTAAGAGATAAAGAAAATGAGATTTGCCTTCTGACACTTCTGGCTTAAACAGCAACTGCACCATGATCAAAAGGCTTTTATATAATCACCCTGACACCAGAAGCAGAGAGATGCAAATGTATGTTGTACTGAGGAGTAATGTCCATTTTATTGCCATATTTCTTCTATATATCTGCTAAGGTGCTTCTAGATGCAGCACAAAACCATGAATAGTAGATCCAAAAGGCAGAGTTGCAGCCAATTTTTCTTAACAGTGAAGAGTTATAGACAAGCTCTTAATAAATCAAATTTGTCCTTACCATTGTTTGGCCCTACCATCAGTTTTCACATGCACACAGACACACACATAGGCACAGAGGCTGCAACTGAATAGGTCATGCTTCTGGAAACACACGGAAAAACTCATGATGCTTAGTTTAAGAAGTCCAGAAAAGATATATTTATAAGAACGGAGAAAGAGCATTAGTGTATGTCGTATTTTGCATGCAGACCTCTGAAATACGCTGATAAGCTGATCATGGAATATCTGCAATTTCCATACAAAACAGATTTGCACTAACAAAATTTCTAGGAGTAATTTTTGATATTGTTTATATTTATTTTTTTTTCTTGGAGCCTTCTTTAAAGATATTATTAGCTGCTAATATCCCCCATGGGTTTGTTTTTTAATGTATCTATGCAGTGCTACAGTATGCTGTTTCTGCTGGTGATATGTTGCTAAGAGATTTAATAATGGGTAAACAAACACAACATGTGGTAATCCATTTCAAATTAAAAGTTTATTAAACGCTAGCTTGATGACTTTCTGGCTATTTACAATTAAAGGAGCAAACCTTAGGGAACTGGAGATCACGTGGTGAAAATCACGACTTCAACATTTCCAACAGAAAAATGTGTTTATGATCTGTGGCAAGCTGTCTCACATTGATATGCTCTATAAATACTATATTATATCTGTTAAACCACCAAAAGCAGGGGGAAAAAAAAAAAAGCTCTGTTAAAGTGACATTAAGGTTGAGACACAAACCAGAGAAAGCAAGAACAGTCTAAACGAAGACCGGTGCTCTGTAATTCGCTCTCCTGCGGTAGTCTAAATAGTGAGTGATCTTACATATCGATACCATATGTGGTGCTGCAACATATAAGCAAAATAGAGCAGGTTAGGAGATGGTGTTTTAACCTTCACTTCAAATTTGTCTTGATTTTAGACGTTTAAGACAGAACCTTCACATTATTTCCATTAACTCCAGCCTACATTATTCTCGTAAACCACAGCTCTGAGTTGGGCTGGGTATGGCTCTTCCCGGCTGCACAGGGTCTCTATTCCAGAGTTCAATGCAGGGGAATGCAACATAATACCTCTCATTCTACCTCCTTTGTAGGTCACAGATGTACATTGTCAGACCTAGTGTATCTCTTAGTCCAAACCGTATCTTCTCTCCATTCTTTTGAAGCGTTATTCTGAGAGGTTTGTGGAAGAATACAGCTTCTGCTTTCTCCCC